>CANYCX010680704.1:0-46197 GCA_948193385.1 Breynia disticha f. nivosa
ATTCTTATCATTTTAAACACAAATTTGTGTATACATATAATTTTTCCATGATTATTGCAAAGATGCTCAATTCCACCCCAGATGAGTGCTCGTTGAGTCCTTGGATATAATTTTTAAGAAAATAATAATTTTTTTAAGTAAAAGAAAATAATAATTAAAATTAATTAAGCTATATATTTTCTTATTATATTTTTAAAATATTTTTATAAAAAATACTCAAATAAAAATTTATTTATTAATAAAAATATCAAAATATTTATCAATAAAGAAATACAAATATAAATTATATTTAAGATACTTATATTTAAAAAGAGTCTGATAAAGAATTAAAACGTCGTCGCACTTGCAACAATTAATGGCGTTCAGCGAGGCTATATAAGTCAATTCGCAAAACGAAAACCAAACGAAGACGAGCTTCTTATTTTTCTTTTCTTACGATCCAATTACAAATCAACATCCACAAACAATCAATGGTTTGCGAAAAGTGTAAGCATTCATTTACTTTTCTTGATCAATTTAATTTCTAGTTGAACAGTTTCGTCTAATTGCGATTTATTCAGGCGAAAAAAAGCTTTCCAAGGTAATTGTCCCTGATAAATGGAAAGAAGGCGCAAGTAACACCACTGAAGGCGGTGGCCGGAAAATCAACGAGAACAAACTCCTCTCCAAGAAGAAAAGGTTTAATTTATTTCTAATTTTAATTCAGAAGCTTTGGTTGATTATATTAAATATGCAATTAGGTCAAGTTTAGTTTATTGATTGTAGTTTGATTGAAAACCCTAATTTAGCTGAATTGTTGATTAAGCTGTGTTTGTAGTTTAGGGAATGGTTGTTGAGTGTTGATTTTGAGGTGATGATGTTGTTTGTAGATGGACTCCTTATGGAAACACCAAGTGTATGATTTGTAAACAACAAGTTCACCAAGATGCCAAGTATTGTCACACTTGCGCCTACTCCAAAGGTATTGTTGTTGTTTATAGTGTTTTTTCTTTGAACTGGGATTGTGCTTGCATTGACTTTGCTGTTCCTGATGTCGTTGTTTGTTGTTGCTGCGTCGTTGCAGGAGTTTGCGCGATGTGCGGAAAGCAAGTGCTTGATACCAAGCTTTACAAACAAAGCAATGTATGATTTCAATTCAATGTTGGTTTGTGTGATTGTAACATAGATTCATGGCTGTTATTTGGCTCGGTTGTCCTACACCAGAACGATGAGAGATAACTATTGACAATGTATAAGTTACGCATATTTTCTGATATGTTAGGAGGCTGAGTGATCATATGGTAACTGCCATTGATTGTTGATACTGTTAACAATTCATTTATGATGGATCTCTTATCATTCTCTGAATTATGTTGAACAAGTTGGTTTTTGGTATGTTCTTTCTTTACATAAGCATTTCTGTTCATGGGAATAGAGAGGACTGTGATAAAGTTGTGGTTTGAATATTCAGAATCAGCCATATTGAACTAGAAGAACAGACTAAAAAATAACACAACAAACTTGGCTGTAGAAATGCTGTGAATGTGTAGAAATGTGTAGTTGCGTTCAAGAATCGACCAGTGCTTATTGGCAGCCAAGCCTTATCATTAGGGTCGGTTTCGGTTAATTGATTAAATAATTGGTTTTGGCTTTTGTTGACCAACTTATCATTAGGGTGTTCAAATGATCGGTTCAGTCGGTTTCGAGTAAATTTAACATAAATTAGCTTATCGACCAAAGCCGATTGAATTATTGGTTTCGGTTAGCTAACTTATCATTAGGGTGTTTAAATGATCGGTTCAGTTGGTTCGATTAACTAAGCCAGAGCTTGATCCAGGTTAAACTTCAAAAAGCTATAAACTAAACCATCATTCAACCATGATCTCATATGAAAGAGTATGACCACAATTTTTTACCAGATAATATAATTAACGAGTACTCAATTAGATTCGATAAGAATTCAAATTTTATAATGTTTAAACCATAAATGATAATATTTGATGGAAAAATCACCGACATAGCTACAACTCAGCACCAAATCACATGACCATGATTGATCACTGAATATTTGTATGAATAAACAGTTGAACATAAACACAATTACATTGTTCCAGAACAATTCATAATAACTGGACAACAGATACAGTACGAGGAAAAGTTGGATTGAGCCCAACATTTCATATCACCAACTAAAATACCTAATTCACACTACCAGTTTTAATCATTCAACATCAAAATTTTGATTTGTTGTTGTTAGCTTTTCTGCTTAAAATCCATGAATCTTGATATATTCCTTCTTCACTATGCCTGCCTGGACAAGAAAAGTGGAGACGTTTTTCCTTTGATCACCTTGAAGCTGAATAACCTGAATTAAAATCAAAAGATTTGTTTTTTTCTTTCAATAGAGCTTCCATGATTGAGAAGTTATTGCAGCAGAATTGATGGTGAAACAGAATATACACCTGTCCCAGCTCTGGATCCTCAACAACAGTACCATTGCAACAGAACTCTTTCTTTAGATCTTTGAGAATCTTGTTGTAACTGAAGTCCTTCTTCAAACCCTGCACAGTTGTCAGGCTTTTCCTGCCGTTGCGCTGTTGTACGCGTATGTGTATGTATTCCTTGGCTCCGGCGCCTGAATTCGCGGCATTTGCATCAGCGAATGCATCTGTTTGAATCACAGATTGCAGAGCAGATGCAGACTGAAATCAGACTAGTTTCAAAACATAGCATTGAACGATCATGTGCAAAAGATATTACCAAATGTGCTAGGAATTTGAAGGTCGAGCTCAGACATGAACCTTGGTTCCTACTTTTTGAAGGCAGCAAAAACCTTTCTCTTCTAAAATACAGGCACCTGCAACAGAATATATACATTTCTATCTACCCAAAAAAATATATTATAGCTTAATAATGCAGAAATACAGATTGAAACAGAAACAAATGGAGGGAAAACCACTTGGAAATGTTTTATTCTTCAAATCTGTTTATTCTTCAGTTCTTCCTAGGTAACATATTATGTTTTACAGAATCTCTAAAGAAAAAGTTTCATTCTTTGTTCAACCAATGAATCCAGGCAAAGTTCTGATCGAGCACGATCAGGAATGACTCGACATTTCTTCGTAATTTGCATCACGAAGACAGATATCAAATTCTAAGACATTTGAGTGTGAACATTGTGATTTGAGCAACGTATATTTACCTGATATTCTTAAGAGTCCGAGATGATATTGAGGTTAAATGTTGGAGAAAGAGATCTAAAAGAGACGATGAAGGAAATAAATGGTGGGAAATCTTGGCCATTGCCTATTCTACGTGGGAGTGAAGCTCTCTTAACCACAAATAAGCTCAGCATCCATAACCGCCAGGTTTTGCAGTTCCACAAATCCAGCTCCCTTTATTTAATTTTATATGGTGACTAAACACAGCACAAGGAAGCACAGTTGTCTGATCAATTTCATTCAACAGTGCAGTTTGTCTATCAGGATGACTGTGGATGTCATCAGTTGTCGATTGAGCTTTGTTAATTTTTGATACGATAATATAATTTATAAATACATGTTTTATACCACAAATCAGAGACGGAAATTTTTTTATAGTGGGGATACAAAATTTCTATTGAGATTGCAACATCATGGTAAAAATCGTTTAGAAACGATGAATTTTACAAAATAGAGTTAGGTTTTTGAGATCGAAATGATGCTTGTATTAGTATATTTAATAAAAAATACAATAATAATTAATAATAAAATTAATTTTTTTTGTTATATATGATTTTAATTTAGAAATTGTAGAATTACTCCTTTAAAAATCAAATAAACGTTAAAATAAATAAAAATTCAATTTTAAAAAATTAGTAATAAAAAAGTAAAATTTTAAAATTTAAAATAAATTGTAAATTATTATAAATATATAATTATAATTATTTAAATTTTTGACTTGAATAAATTGAATATATATTTTATTTATTATATTTAAAACAAAAAAAAGTAGTGTAATATAAGAAGAATAACAATAACTTATTAAATAATTTTTTACTCAAATAAATTTTATTTTTCTCATAAATATTTTATCTTAGTTTTCATTTAAATTTATCTTTTCCTAATAAATTATTTTCTCTTTCTTTTCTCCTTATTAATTTTTAAATCAATTCTCTCTCACTCTCTCTCTCTCTCTCTTCCTATTAATAATTTTTCTCTCTTTTTAATTTTTTTCTTTTTCTCTATCTCTCTTTTTTCATTTTCCATTGGACAAGCATCAAATTCTTCTTTTTATTAATTTCTTATTATTTGATTAATTATTTATTTTTCTATTTTTTTTTCCGCAATCGTCAATGGGTGTTTTCCGATCGAGGTTTCTAACAATCGTTAACATATGTTTTTCGATTGAGATTTAAGTTTTTTCACATTCGTCAATGTATTTTCCGAACACGTTTCATGTCATATTTCGTTCTTAACTTTTATTTTAATCTTTTTTTTTTCAGATTCTTTTTGATTCAGAGGAAGTAATAGTGAAAATTTCCTCAAATTAGTCATTAGCGTAAGGCCTAATACGAGATTAAGATAGTAATTATTCTCGGTTGGCAGTTTTAAGTTGTGAGATTAAGGCTGCCCTAATCCTCACAAAGGTATATCAGAGCCAAAAACTGAACCAAAAAAAAGAAATCAAAATGGGAAAACTTCATCAAACAGAAACGAAAGTAGACATTATTCGAATACGGCAATCACAAAAAAGAGAACCCATTAGAACTCTTACAACCATTCTTCAGAATCCTCCACGGAGACGCAACACAAGGTGAAGAGTTGACTCTTTCTGGATATTATAATCAGCCAATGTCCTTCCATCCTCCAACTGTTTCCCGGCGAAAATCAATCTCTGCTGGTCCGGCGGAATTCCTTCCTTGTCCTGAATCTTTGCTTTGACATTATCAATCGTGTCGCTGCTCTCCACCTCTAAAGTGATGGTCTTTCCGGTCAAGGTCTTAACAAAGATCTGCATTCCACCACGGAGACGCAACACAAGGTGAAGAGTACTCTCCTTCTGGATATTATAATCTGCGAGAGTCCTTCCGTCCTCCAATTGCTTCCCTGCGAAAATGAGCCTTTGCTGGTCCGGTGGGATCCCCTCCTTATCCTGAATTTTCGCCTTCACGTTGTCAATGGTATCACTACTCTCCACCTCCAATGTTATGGTCTTTCCTGTGAGGGTCTTAACGAAAATCTGCATTCCACCGCGAAGACGCAAAACTAGATGAAGAGTGCTCTCCTTCTGGATGTTATAATCCGCTAGAGTCCTTCCGTCCTCCAATTGCTTCCCTGCGAAAATGAGCCTTTGCTGGTCCGGAGGAATGCCCTCCTTGTCCTGAATTTTCGCCTTAACGTTATCAATGGTATCACTACTCTCAACTTCGAGAGTAATTGTTTTTCCAGTGAGGGTTTTGACGAAAATTTGCATCCCACCGCGAAGACGCAATACTAGATGAAGAGTACTCTCCTTTTGGATATTATAATCCGCAAGAGTCCTCCCGTCCTCCAATTGCTTTCCGGCAAAAATCAGCCTCTGCTGATCCGGTGGAATTCCCTCCTTGTCTTGGATCTTCGCCTTTACATTATCAACTGTATCACTGCTCTCTACTTCGAGAGTGATTGTTTTGCCAGTTAGGGTTTTCACGAAAATTTGCATCTGTAACAAATCATAAATACAGAAAATTTACTTTCAAATTTCAACAATTCAACACCAAAACACAAATCACTAATTTCAACAATTGAATCAAATAAACCACAGTTGAAAATCTAATTCAAAGGCTGAATGAAGATCGAACAAAACTTACAAAACTTAATTCAACAATTACAAACATAAATCTGAAGCTTTGAATCAAACAACAACATTGAAATTACCTTGAGACTTGCTGAAAAGATATTCTCAAACAATTCGAAGAATTAATCGATGAGGAAACAGAGAAGTTTAGGGATAGATTTATAGCGGGAAAAAGCCGGCTTAATGAAGAAAAGTGAAACAATAGAATTCTGCCACGTAACAAATGTGAGCTGTCGTTGCTTAGTTGACACGCTTAAATTTAGAATCCAACGAAGGTTTGGATTATTTTGTTGGGTTTGTTTGAAACGGAGTTATTAACGGGAACAGATTTATTGACTTGATTCATGCCATATTTTGACGGAAATTTACAAACTGTTAAGGGACGTTAGAGAAAGATAAGCTCGTTTGCAAATTGCTTTATCTTCAAGGAAAGTAATGTATTGTATTTAGAACTTGCAAGTTGGGTTTGGTATATATATATATATATATATAAATATACTACTGAACGCCTCGATTAATTAATATGAGAGTATTTGATCTTAACTAAAGATCTCGAGTTCGAGTTCTAAATACGCAACTACGTTAAAATTCGGTTAAAAGAGCTTTGCTATCTTTGTGATCCTACCCTGCTCGAACGATGATTAGTCTGGGTTGTCTAAGATACCTTGTGGTTCGGACAAACAAAATATAAATATATTTATTTATTTAGATGGTGGCCTGCTTAGGAATTGACTTGTTTTTTAATTATACTGTTAAAAAAAATTCGAATTAGATGAAATCAGTTTAAAAGTATTAAATACGATTATAAATGTTTAAATATAGTTCAAAATAATTGAATGTTGTTAAAAAATTCAAATTATATTAAATTAATTCAAAAAAAGGTTAAATGAGATTCAAAAGTTTCAATTATATTAAAAATATTTTGATGGGTATTAAATAATTAAATGTATTTCATTGAGATTTAAATTGATTGAAAAAAGTTTGAAATGTGTTAGAATAGTTCAAAACTAATTAAAACACTTTATCCAATATCTTAGAATTATTCATCACTAATCTGTTTTAACTTTCAGTATCAATGCTCAACTACCTATATCTTGCCATCCATTTTTACTTTTTTTCTTTATGTTCTTTTGAAGAAATAATTTCAATTTGTTATTGAAAAGAGAAACAAAAGAGGAAAGAAAAAAGAAAAGAGAGAATAATTGAAGAAAATAAATCCACAAGAAAAAAAAAGAGATAACATTAATATCTTTAATAAAAAAATGAATAAGAGACAAATTAAATTAAAGAGGAAGAAGAGAGAATAAGAGAAAAAGAATAGAGAAAAGAAAAAAAAATAAGAATTTGGTTGATAAAAATATTAAAAGAAACCAGAGGAAGAGAGAAAAAAAGATGGAAAATAACAAGAAGATAATTGCGTGTTTAAGCAAAAAGAAAGAAGAATGAGATGCTATAAAGAAATATATCCAAATTAAACCTTCAACTTACGTGTTTATATAAGAAAAAATAAATAAAATGCATTATTACAAAAATAAACTTAAATGAGGCACTCACATAATTTACTCTCTTATTTATGCAAAAATCTCAACCTTTTTTTGTTAATAAATTTAAGGGATAATTATAAGAACATCATCTTTTTAATTATATTATACAATTTTAATATTTATTTTCAAATTTACCACTTTTTAAAATTAATCTTTCATATTTTTTTAAAATACCCACTGACTTCACTAGTTAACTCACTTAACTTCTATAAATGTCAAAAAATATTTTTTTTATTAAAATATATATATATATCTATATAAAAATCCTTAAATTAAATTTAATGGGGCTTTATAAGGCTAAAGATCCATTGAAAATGAGAGATGGGTTTTATGTACTCAGTTTGGATCCATTGAGCTCAATATAAACAACATGCACTCATTCTTTAACCAAATAGACATAATTTAATTAAATAAATTCTAAAATTTAATTAGTGGATGATTTTTATAAAAGTTTGTTTTAAAAATTGGTAAAATAAAATTTGAGACAATAAAATATATATATTGTAATTAAAAATATTAATTAAGTAATTATCCCAAAAATCTTTCTTTCAAAGTCCAAACCTCTCTTGTGATGATTATTGATTCCCATAACAATACATTATTTGAATATAGGTCTTTTATTTAAATTATATTTTAAATTTAATTTCAGTTATGATTCTCAAAATTTCGAGTTTTAATTCTCGTAATTGAACTCACTTCCATCTCTTTCATCTCTAATAAAAAAAAATCAGTTATTATTTCCTAGTTTTTCGTCTGATATTTAAACTCATTTTTTATTTATTTTTTCATTAAAAATAATACTATTTATATACAAAAATATTTCCTAAATTTTCTATGTAATTCTGCTATTAACTAATGCTATGTGAGTCAATTTGTTTTCAAAATTGTTTGAAATTAATTTATGTCAATTGATTAGCCAATGTTTTTTAACATTTAAGTTATAATAAATACAAATTCATTTAAGTTGAACCAAATTTTTTATCCTATAAAAAATTTCTGAAACGGTGATTGAACTGAAAAAATTGAGTAGTTGATTCATTGGTCGAACTGGTAATTTAAAAAAAGATATTTAAATATTTTTCAATACTTCAAACTGGATCAGTTCAACGGTTGAACTAGTCAATGCATTGAATTTTCACTAGTTCGCGTACAAGTCTATCTTAATCATATTTTAGTGTATCGTATTCCAATTTACTAACCGTTAAAACGCAGCAAAATAGAATAACTGTTATTGCCGATATTCAGCACCAATGTCCCCACCACCAAGACTACGAATCATGCAAAATAGAATAAGAGCGTATCCCAACGCTCAAGTTATTGATATAAATAGAACGACATTGATGGATAAGATTGATGGATTGAGATCATTGGTGAGTTTCCACTTGCAATTGTGTATCCATTTCAGGCTAAGTGGAGGAAGATTGATTCTTTCCAAAATTAGGTAGAAATGAAGACGAGAGATCCACATTAATCCTTTAGATAATTCCACACTAATGCTTCTTAATCTTTCTTAAGATATTTTAAGAGATATTAATTAATGCTGGAAGATATTTTGTTGATCAATACAAAATATATTAAGTTTGATTTGTCACACTGCCGATAGCATTTCATCATCATTTTCATGCCCATCGATTTCATATAGCCTCACAAATAGGAATGACAATTTCTGGCACAATAACACGATTAATGAGTACACGATTAAACACGACACGAACAACACGAATTTCATTTTTATAATTTTTAAGTCATAAATAATGATATTTGATATAAAAAATAACTGACACGATTATGAATTGTCACTCCTACTCACGAAGGTGCAGCAAATCCTTCCAATATGCATTCATTCAATTCATGCATGCTACTTCATTGATTCTTTCATACATTACCTACATGTCTCAAAACATGAGTGACAATATGAGATGTGCAGTATTTCGAAAAGAAATTACTATCATATTTAAATATAGGGTATAATGTTTTGTCGTTTATGTGCTGTATGTATATCGGTTCTTCGATCTTTGTGTTTTATAAAATGATTATAGCAGTCTGAGTTTATGATTTCGGTTAAATTTTGTTGACATGATGTTTATAATTTAATTTTTTTACGGTTCTTAAAATTTTGAAATAACGAACTTTCATGGTTATGAAATTGATAAAAATCCAAGTTTTGTGTTTTTGTTATGAAAGTTGTTAGGAAATTGAGCAATAGAGTTGCGAAATTAGATTTGAAAATAAAAAAATACACAAAATTTACGTGGTTCGATCAAATTGATTTACGTTTACTAGCAGAATAAATATTCTTTATTGATGTATTAAACAAATAGTACAATGATGACTTTAAAACATCTATTTATTTGTCTTCACTTCAATAATTATAAAAAAAGAACTTATTTTGCCTCTCTATATCTTGTCTCAATACAAACTTCAAATAAACTCTAAAACTATAAAGAAAATTAATACAACTCAACAAAATTCGGTTTAACTTCTGTTTTGATTCAATAAGATTATTTGTGTTTTATTTTTCAAATACAACAACAAAATTATATAAGTTCGTCCTCCTATCACAATTATGTAGAGGTGTCAAACGATTCGGAACCGGCGGTTCCCGATTCAAAAGTTACTTGAATCGGAACCGAACAGGGTATAGCCAGTTCGGTTCTAGTTTCGAACTACCGGTTCCGATTAGAAGATTCAAGTTCGATTTTCTTTTAAAAACTAACCGAACAGTTGGTTCGGAACCGTGAACCGCCAGTTCGGAACCGCCGGTTCACGGTTTATGAACCATGTAACCGAAACCAAACCCGAACATGGCCGGTTTAGTCGGTTCCGGTTCAAAAGTAACACCTCTACAATTATGACTTCAGATATATTTTTTCCTTCCATCTTAAAAAACATAATAAATGATTTAAAAGTCATGACAAGAATGAAACAATCTTGAGCAAGACCGCAAGCAAGTCTGACAAAATCAGGTGGGAAATGTAGCCATGCCGACGATAATTAGGGCAAAGAATTAACAACAACCAAACATGGCACAACCAAACCAACGGCAAAAAGAGAGAGACCTAAGCAAGGAACCTGCAACTCACATGGTATTCAACAGTGACGATATGGGACTCTGCCACGTGTAAATTATAATATTGAAAAGGGCAGAATATTCGAGCCATTCCAATAATAATAGTTATAATGATTGAGATTATGAAACTAAACACACTTTTAATTTTCAATAATCTTATAGTTTCCGGCAACGACATGACCTCTAAAGGCAAATTAACCACTCGATTTCCACTTGATCCCTCGATTATGACTCGTAAATGACCACACTAATATCTTTCACACAGAGTCGGCAAGTTCTCCGTCGACGTGGCCGATCAAGAACTATGAAATTTTGGGAGGTTTTGATAGCATTAGTTGGGATATGCCGCCTCTCTGGTAGCCATGCATTTTGCGTATTAATCCATGCATATACTCTGTATTCATACCTACGTATTCAACACGACGTTAGATATTTGAGTCACGTCTCAGCAAACAAGAACGTTAATCTTGCGGGAAGACGATTTATGAGGATACGGTTATGATGCGAAGCTAATTTTTGTAATTTTTATATGATTAATAATGGTATTTAATAAAAAAATTAATTTGGTATAGTTATGACATGATTAACACGAATTAATAAGAACGTTAAAGTTTTTAATGAAGAACGTTAATGGTCCAAAGATGATGCGCAAAGCCGAAAAAGGAAATATAGCGTTCATTTGTGTTTTTCTATATAGAAATACTTTTTTATATATAATATCTCATTATATATGCATATTCTCTTTTTTAACTCAGAAACATATTTACATTCTCATTCTCTTTAAGTTTTTTAATGGAGTGTCTGAACAAAAATATTTTAAGAATATAATAAGTATAAAAAATATTTTTTTTAACTTTAATTATTACAATTATTGTTTCTTTAAAAACTATAAAATTCTTAGTGTGACTATATTTAAGAGATAATTTTTGAGAAGGAAATGACAAAGCTAAAAACAGGTGTTCATTTCGTATTTTTCTTTTTAAATTTTTCAGAAGAAAAAAACTTTTCTGTTTGTTGATTTAGAGTACATGAATTTTTCCAAAAGGTTTGTCATTTTTTCTACTTCTTCATTCTACAATTCATTACTCCCAATTTACTATCGTGCGCGCAGATCAACTGACGTGAAATTATTCTAGCTTAATCAAAGATCTCGAGTTCGAGTCCTGGTTATGCACCTGCGTTAAAACTCAGACGGGAGAGCTTTGACACCCTTGTAGCCCTGCCCAACTTGGACGAGAATTAGTCTGGGTCTTGTTTCAGAAAAAAAAAAAAACTCCCAAACTACTTCTCCTTAAATTACAAGAACAGAATCCGACCATTAATTAAGTTGGATTAATACGTGTATATACGGGGAACAACTTCAACTTGAAGAAGAAAGATAAGTCTCTGTGAGTCTAGACAACTCAACTTAAGCCCCATCACACCTAAAAAGTGCTGCTTCTGTTCAAATGCATCGCATGCTAGCTAGCCAGCTTTCTGCATTAAATTCAGGACGACGTGCCTTATCTCAGACATGCTACTCCTGATGAATCCAGACTTGTGTGCTGCAGTCTTGTCAAATCTGCACCAATATAATTAAACCTCAATTCATTGGTAATAATTCTATCAACATATGTTCGTGACTTGCATGTTGGTCATGAAGTACTGTGTTTTGTTTTTTATTATATTACCAAAGATTAATAATTAGCAGCGACATCGAGAGAACCTGTGCAAATCATGCAATCGTAAAATATCAAGAACTTTGGTGGAGTCTGTTTCGCCATAGGTGGACATTCATGGGTCCAATGTCTTTGCAATATAAGGAAAAAAGATAGATTATATGTAGTACAACTTGCAACAACAAGCCATGTTTATTTTAACTTAAATATTTTTTATGTTACAGGAAAAGAAAATGAGAGAAAAGATTTGGGTTGTCGATACAATAACATAACAAGGATGAGCAAAGAGAGGACAGGATGGTAGTCGTATTCTTCCTTTTTCTTCTTATAATTTTTTTCTTGTTGTGTTGTTTTTTTTAGTATTGTAAGAGAAAGTGAAAGAATTAATATGATAATTCGTGTACTTTTTATATGAATAAAAAATTTCTGATTACGGCTCACTAAATACGAAGATGTTTTGATGAAGGTAACATAACAAAAATGAGCATATGCTAATGCAAAGGGGCAGGAGGAGTGACTGTTTTCCCTCTGTTTTGCTTTGTATACCTTTTTTTATCGCGTCGTTTTTTAGTACCGTTCTCTCTAGACAAAACCGATATAGTGAATCGCTTTTTTTATATAATCGAAAATTTTCTAAATCCGTCGCTGAATACAAAGATAATTTGATGAAGGTAACATAATAAAAATGAGCATATGTTGATGCAAAGGGGGCAGGAGGAGCCTTTTGTCTCTCTTTTGTTTCTCTTTGTATAGCTTTACTCTTGTCGTGTCGTTTTTTAGTACCGTTCTCTCTAGACAAAACCGATATAGTGAATCGTTTATTTTTTATATGAATAAAAAATTTTCTAAATTCGCCACCAAACACGAAGATATGTTGATAAAGGTAACATGTGTTTTGTGAGAAATTAGGGCAAGGAGGATACTGATGTCGTTTTAGTAGAAAGCACTCCACATGGAAGAAAGTTTGATTCTGGTGAGAGGCCAATAGACGTGAATGTTGATGATGCATGTGACTCTAGTTGCTGCCACGTACGTGCCGACATGGAATCAGCGGTTACAGTTATACGGTTGGGTCCAGTAGTAATCATGTGCCCTGTTTCTCAGATTTGAAAGCCCTTCCATTTCCAGATACCAATTATTTTCATTTGGTGTACATTCAACCAAGTCGTCTATTTCGCCACCAAAGTTTTTCGCCTCAACATTTTCAATATTTGGTTCTCCTTCTTCCAAGTCCTTCTCCCCCTTATCTCTCTTTTCCAACCCATAATTGTTGGAATGTGCGTTGCGTACGCAAATCATTTAGTTTTGTTTTGTACTGAGAAGTTTTACGATGTGTATCGTTTATAAATTAACACGTATGCACAAATACATGAATTTTTACATAACATTAGAGTTATTTAGCCTAATAGTAGTAGTGGATTCCATAATGAAAACTCTTATTTGTGGACAAGTCGTCATCGGTTATAAAATGATAAACGATAGACCATACGCTTAACTCAGCTACACATGCGGGGAGCGTTGAAAATATAAATCATGTCAGAAAAATACAAAAATATTAAATTGTGTATAATGATATGAGTTGTAGACTTTATGCAAACTAACTAATTGGTTTTATATTGACGGATTCTAGAAACGGTGTGATTCATATAAACTCATACAGATGTGCACGAACCTATAGAATTTTACAATAATGTGTCCACATTCACCATACAAAAAAGTTATTCCTCATTAAATCATTGCAAACTGTTTCCAGGTATAGATTTATTTTCAAATCATACAATAATGGAGAACAATTTCCCTACACATCTTGTCAATCAAGCACTGATGAGGAAAACTCGATGATATATGGACTAAATTTGCCTGAATATCATCCAGATTAGGCAGTAATTAAATTTAATTTGTCTCCAATGAATCAAGAAGATTCTCACAAGTCATAACCATCATTATATCATTTTACACAGTAGTAAGGAATCATGATAATTATGAGTTATGGGCTACACTTCACTATAAATTCTCTTCTACCAATGTTTATTGGCAGCAAAAAAGACTTTCCTCTCTCTATCTCCTCCTTCCTTTCATCACATTCTCTTGCTTTGGAGTCTCAATTCAGTACTCAGAAGCTATATTCTTCCTCCATAGCTTCATTTAAAAGGTCTTCTTCTTCTTCTTGAAGAAACCAGTTTTTTTTTTGTTTTGTTGCAGTTGAGGTTTTGGTTTTTCAGCTGTTACATGCTGTTTTCATGAACACATGCCAAGAGTTTTCATTTAAATCGTATTGGTTATTAATGAAATTTTACGTGATTATCATAAAAGTCCATTTCTTGTCTCAATCTTTGCAAATTTTTCCACGCTTTCGTTTTCTTTGCAGTATTATGATCAACTTGAAGGAAGAAAATGCATGATATTTATATTAGACATTTAGATGCTTTCATGGCTGAGAACTACTTGCAGACGTTGACATTCCCGCGCATTTACATGCAAGAAACTATCTTTTAATTTCTCGAATACGTAAACAATATTAAAAAAAATACTTATTAGCTTTATCGACATGATTTGTTCTAAATTTTCTGGCTTGATTTTATTGATGTGAAGCAGTTTTGCGACAAGACGTTGAAGAAGCATAATGGTGCAATCCAGAAATTTCATGCTCGAGACGGAAAACCAGGTCAATATATACATTCAAACATTTATCTTTCACCGCATGAATACATGGCAGTAATCTAACACAATCAAGGTTGTAAAGGGAGCGCAGATGCAGCTGCTCCCTTTGATATATATCGTTCTAATTGTTGTCATCGTAAGATCGAACCGCATGACTGCTGTGTTTACTAGTTTAATTTTTATATACGTAGAAAATTTTTAACTTACATGTCATTTTCCTTATAAAAATTTTAAATCCGTTGCTGCTCTAACAAATTCATCAAAAGATAAAAGTACTTTTAACAATGTTATGTACCAAACAAACACTGTGTAGGTTCATATATATTGTAGAAGTTCTTCAGAATTTCATGAAAGAGGGAGGAACTCAGCTTTTTCCCTCGTTAAGCTTGCATTAAATTAAGAATATAAGCATGATGCATATAAATATTTCTGTAAATATATTAATTGCACTTTTTTTCTGACTTTCTTTTTTATGTTTTTGGTATTTTTAATAGGAATATATGATGAGTTGGTGGAACGTCAGGTTTATATCATTAGTCAAATGACTGAACTTTGATAGGTTATTTTAATAATTAATGGTCAATTTGAAGTAAGTTGTTTTCCTGAAAAACTATATAAAATATACATACGAATTTATTTTTTTTAAACCACCACAACTCAAAGTAAATTTTACGATTCTTAATAAGACCGTCGTCATTTACTGTTGCTAGTGAGAACGTGCTCGTTACTGTTAGATTTGTTACATGACGACAAAACTCAATCTTATCATCGAAAAAATAACCAAATTTTAAACAATGGTAATAGAATAGTGTAGAGAGAACAAGACAATATGTTTCCCAGGCACGAACAGGAAATTAAGGGCTAAAGAAAGAAAACAAAGGGTTGTCTTCTTGTTCTTCATATGTTTATATTGGAGATGACAACAATTTCTTCTTACACAACTTGATGTTCATAAAACATAGAAAAACATCCTAATCTTATATGTCTTTCAGAGAGAGGGTGAGTTGCTCCTATTAAATCTTGCATGTGTTTTTATTAACCAGTTTTATTACTTTGAATTTTGACGACGAAATTCGTCGGAAATTGTGCGTCGGAGCTTATAGTTCATTTCTATTGTGATTGAAGAAATAATCAAGTTGGAATTTTCAAAGTTTGTTTCATATGGTTATCGTTATATAGGAAATCAGTGTTATTGACAAATACAACAAGTTTTGATACATCTTGCTAGAAAAAGCCATAGATTTTGTCTTTCTTGTTTTTATCTTTATAATTAAAATTTTAAGTGTTTAGACAAATGGTACAAACAAAAAGGGAAAAAACAAATGTTGAAAGATAAAAAAGCTAGCAACTTTCCAGAGACAAAACAAATGTCCAAAGATTAGAAAGCTAAATCACAAATACAAATTCACGGGTCATTCGTTGAACTGGTAACTCAACTTCGTTCAGCGAATTCACTTCGGTAGGTGGTTAAGACAAAAAAATAACAAAGACAAAACACACATCATTCCATTCGTTTATTTAACTCGAAGTTTTTAACCTTTCGTTTCGTGATCATTCTTCTTTCAGCCTCTTAGCATGGAAGTGGACCCACCTTTCGTGGAAACCTACAAGACCCTCTTGGAGAAAGCTTTCCAAGAATCAAACTTTACAGCCACAAAGACAAAAAACGATATCGACATAGCAGAAGAATGTGAACTTCCAATGATTGATCTTAGTGGGTTATATGGTGAAGACTTGGAACTACAAGAGAAGTGCAAAGCGGAAATAGCTAGGGCTTCTCAGGAATGGGGGTTTTTCCAAGTGGTGAATCATGGGATTTCACGTCAGATTTTAGACAAGATGAAGAGAGAACAAGTGAAGGTTTTCAGACAGCCTTTCTGTGTAAAGAGTAAGGAGAACAGCTTCATGAACTTCTCCTCCGGGACGTACCGGTGGGGAACTCCGACGGCCACTTGTTTAAGACAGCTCTCATGGTCCGAAGCTTTCCACATTCCTATGACCGATATCTCGGCTTCTAATAGTTTCTCGTCTTCTGATCTCAGGTAAACTTATACAAGTATCCCACATACATGCTACCTCCATTAAAGTTTCATTTGTTAGAGTTTTTTTTAATAGACCTTCATCGTTCACTTCAACTCAGCTACGCTAACCTCAGATTAACTGAACACTCAACTCCAGACAACTCAGTTAGACTGAACTCTTTGGAGTTGAATTTAATTTATGTTTATATCAAATTTTAATCTTACCAATTTTGTTTTTATTTATAAACCATCTTTAATATATAAAAACCACTCTACAAAAGTCTAGTTTTTGTTGCCCGATTTAGTCTGCACAGGATGAGCAGATTGTCTGGGTGGTGTAGTTGGTCATCACGCTAGTCTCACACACTAGAGGTCCCCGGTTCGAACCCGGGCTCAGACATAAGTTTTCAGCTTTTTTTTTTGCTGTAAAAATAGTACCTATCACCTATGGAAATAAACCTCGAGGATGAAACAATGGAGTGCCACAACCTGAAATTAGTTTTTTTGAATATGGCCATAGGAGCTTCTAATCTCGTACAATCATCGTCTCTCTTTTGTCGTGTCTACTCTTAAAGTTACCGTCTTTATCGTGTCTATCTTTATGCTATTTTAAACTCGTATGTTTTCGCTCTCTTTGAGAAATTTATGAATCTGTCAATATATACAATAAAGTAGTATCATTTCCTTTAATGGGTAGGCAATACACATTACTTGCACATTTTTGAGCAGTCGAAATTTTTACCAGAACTAAGCAAAATCTGATTAAGATCTGTCATGAAAAGGCAGAAGCTTAGCTGGTTTCTTTCACAACTTTCTTACCACATCAAATCATGAACGTACATAGTGTTTGCATGCATGGTTCTGGAATCACCTCAGACTCAGAGAGAGAGAGAGAGAGACAGAGAGAGAGAGAGAGAGAGAGAGGACTTGGCATAAGCACCACCACCTTCCTCTCTATTCTCACGTGAATGAGAATTGAATTGCATGAGCTGGATTTGTTCAGCTTCTGCAACCATCTATCTATATTGAAGCTTTCATTCATGTGCTCTGCCCTATTCCACAACATTTGTATATATGGTCCCCATTTTTGTTTCATAATTCACATTTTGGACCCACTTCCCCAGTCTTGGGAGAGCAACATCCCCTCTTTCACCTCTCTTTTCCTTTTTCTATTATTTTCAAGTACGATTTCCATTATTTGATGCAACCTTTTTTTACTTTTAGTTTGGTGCAAAGAGATTGAATTATAATTTTTGGGAGTTTTTCCTATGAGTTTCCTGGAAGAAAAAAATCAATGCGGTAAAAGAACGACACCGTCACATACAGTAAAATAAATTCAAATTTCTAATTTTATGGAACAAATCAAATGCTCATATTTATGTTTACTATACTTGGCGGTCCCGATCTACTGTTTCATTCAGCATAATTCAAGTTTAAATGTTCTTTTGAAATGTCAAATTTGAATATACACACACAACTACTTTACTTTTAATGTCTTCTTTTAATAGCAGAATTAAAGGTGAGCAGTCGTTGGTCTTGTCGTATTCATCTTATAATTTTGTCCCATTAATTTCTTGGTTTCTAATGTGTGTTTTGTATTAACTATGTGCATCCAGCTCAACATTGGAACAATTCTCCACAACAGTTGCCAACCTTGCACAAACTTTGGCTGCAATACTGGCAGAAAAATTGGGCCACAGCTCGACTTTCTTCCAAGAAAATTGCTTGCCAAGCACTTGTTATCTTCGTATGAATAGGTACCCACCTTGTCCAATCCCTTCACACATCTTTGGCCTTATGCCACACACCGATAGTGATTTCTTAACCATCTTACATCAAGATCAAGTTGGAGGATTACAATTAGTCAAGGATGGAAAATGGTTTGCGGTAAAACCTAATCCTGAAGCTTTAATCATCAACATTGGAGACCTTTTCCAGGTCTGCAATCAATCACTTCTCACTTCATTATCATTATTCTCATTGCTCTATTAAGTTATTTTCAAAACTTGAAACTGTAGGCATGGAGCAATGACGTTTACAAGAGTGTTGAACATCGTGTTGTGAGCAATCCACGAGTTGAAAGATTCTCCACTGCGTATTTTTTCTGTCCTTCTTACGAGACTGAGATTGCACAGAGCTGCCATGAAGCTTCGGTTTATAGGAAGTTTAGCTTCAAAGAGTACAGAGAACAAGTTCAAGAGGATGTTCAGAAGCTAGGGCATAAAGTAGGACTTCCTAGATTTCTTGCATAACATTGCTTTCGCCATGATCATCTCTACGCAGTTTTGCCTTCCTCCAGTTTCTTTAGTTTGGTAACATTTATATTCGATCAAGAAAATAGAATGAATTATTACTGAAGGGGAAAAAATTAATTAAAATAGTGATTATCTTCCATTTTTCATCCATATTTACGTGTCTGGTCCTTTACTATAGAATACTTATGGGTGCAAAAATGATCTTTTTTCTGAGAAATAAAGAGAATCCAACGTGGCGATGTTGAGATTTTACAATTACAAAATATTGAGTCTTTATTAGAACCGGATCAGTGATTGAACCGTAAAAGAAATTCGGTGATTGGTTCATTGGTCGAATGGATTGTTTAATGGTCAAATCGATTGTTTAAAAACAATATAAATAAATAAATAAAAATATACAAAATTATTTAATTTGTAAATTATTTAATTTTTTTAATATTTAAAACCAGTCCGATTAACCGGTTTATTGGTTGAACCTGCTGGTTCGTCGGTTTTTACTGGTTCAATGCCAATTCGTTTGTAGACCGGTTTGAATGATGAATCGGGATCGAACCAATGACAGATTCACCGATTCACTGGTCCGATCGGACTGTTCGATCTGATTTTTATAACATTATTAAAAATTATAACTTAACTTATTATGGTTTTATTTATTTTTAAAATTATTTAATTTTACAAATGTAGTTTTTCCTTTTTTTGATATCTGAGTGAAAAATTGGATCCAAATGGGAGAGGTAAGGAATAATTGTGGGTGATTTTATAGTAAAACGTGAAAGCCTATTTTAAAAAATAGCAAATTAAAAAAAGAATAATAAAGTTTGACATCTTAATTAAAAAAAAATTGAATAATAATGAGAAACTAACCAAGTTACATGTCTTCATTCAGTATATTTGAACTAAATCAATTAACTCACATATTTTTAATTTTTTTTAAATCTATTTAATCACCAACTAATTATTCAGTTAACTACAAAAATGGATGAACATAAATTTTTTATTGGGGTTGTTCACACATGATAATACAAGAAAATGCATATGAAATTCTTACATGATTAACATAATTTTGATAATGATATAAAAATTTATAATGTTATTTATTTTTAATTTATTATTTTTTAAAATCAAATATTCGTATTTTATCAAAAAATTTATTCATTTATCTTTAACTACTTTGATTAACTTCTATATTTGTTATTATTAAATCTTCCTTATTGACTGATCTCATTCGTGTAAAAATGAGGAAGATAGCATAGATTGACACATTTTAGAATGTATATTGTGAAAATATTTAAAAAAATATATAATTATAAATATAGTCAATTATATTTTGTGGAAATAACAAAATTTGTAGCTTTACATACGTTCATATTTGTAAGTTCGCAAATTGCGAAGATTTAAGTTTATATAGGTTCACGTATATAAGCTATTACATATTTGTATATTCATAACCATTTGTTTGGAAGAATTTAATTTTTGAAAAAAATACTTTCTGAATTTTTCAACATTTGCTATTAATGAAAAATAAGTCAAAAAAATTATAACCTAAAAATCAACGAGAAAATAATTATTATTCTTAAATTATTTTTTTTAAAAAATATTTTTTATTTAAAATATAAAATTGTATTTTATTATATTTTTAAATAATTAAGTATGAAACATTAATTATATAATTTCAAAAAATAAAATTCTGAAATTTAATTTTTGTAGAAGTATTTTTTAAATAAATCATTTTTCTACCAAACAACCTTAGTATAAATGAACTTTAATCTAATTAACTATTTTAAATTAGGGATAATTACATAGATATCAACTTTTTAATCATGTTATGCAATTTTAAAACTGATATTTTAAATTACCACTTTTTTTTTTAAAATTAGTCTTTTATATTTTTGCTAAAATACACTTCCTAACCGCCTTGATAACCTCTATAGTTGCTATAAATAAATTTTGTTTAATGGACCATGTATCGATGTAAAAATCCCTTTAAATTAATCATTTTTATTATTAATTTTTTTTAAAAATAATTTCACTGTATGCAGTCGAACCCATTAGGTATAAATATTGGGCTTTAGTCAAAGCCCAAAGAATTTGTCTTAATTGCACAAAATGGACCTCAACTTATTTGATCAAAATGAATATCCTAATTAACTTAATTTAAAATGAAATATTTTATATTATAATTATAAAAAAATAATATATTCAATTTTATAACTATCTAAAATTATACGTGTATTTTGAATAATAAATATGTTTTTTTATAAAATCAAAATATGTGATTTTTTTTAAATGACAAGGAAATTTAAATTTTCAATTTGCCATATTTTAGGAATGTGTGTATCTCTTAATTGGTAGTGCATTTTCATTTTTTTCTGATGGATTATTAAGTTAACATTTTCAATTTTAAAAAAATTAAAAATCTTCAATCTAATAATTAATTTTGTATGACATATTGTTGAAGGAATAAATTATATTATTTGATTAATTCATATTTTAGGTATATTATTTCTAAATTTATATTTAAAAATATGTCATATATTTTATTAACCCTCCGAATTTTGTATCATAGAAACCACAAAAATATCTCCAAAACAAATAAACCACAAAAATATCTTCAAAACAAAAAACACGGACACATCATTAAAAATAATTCCTAAAAAAACTAAAAAGGAAAATAAACAAAATGATCTCCTCTTCCACCGCTTTAAGCATTACCACCATCCGTACACACTCCCCATCTTGCAACCTCGCCGAACCTAAACCCAATCCTCCAACCCCGAGCTCTCCGTCTCTACACACCACCGCCCAACCAAACTCCCAACCTCCCCCCCGTAAGCTTAAGAAACCAAGTCCTCAGTTGAACCGCTGGTCTCGCGCGCGTGCAATTCGTTCCGGTAAAAAATTAGATTATCAAGTGCTGCGTAAGCAAGTTTCCGACGTGAACAGTAGTGGTAGTAGTAGCTCTACGCGGAGTGTAATGTCAAAGGAGAGAGAATTAGTTGAAGTCGAGAGTGGGTCGGAGAATGATGACGTGGAGGGTAATTTTGGAAAGTCGATTTATATGGTTTCTGATGGAACTGGATGGACTGCGGAGCATTCTGTCAATGCTGCTTTGGGGCAGTTTGAACATTGTTTGGTGGATAGAGGTTGTCCTGTAAATACACATTTGTTCTCGGGGGTAATTATGACTTTTCCTTTCTCTCTACTACTTTTTGATGTGTTCTTTATGTGTTTTAATTGGAGCAGCAGCGCCGCTCGTCGGACTACTTCTCCCGTCGACGGGCGTTGCTGCGATTAAAAGGTCGGGATGGGTCCGGACTTGTCCTAATATTATTTTTTTTTATGTTTAGTAAGGTTGTTAGTTTTGAACACGGTAATATGATTTGTTAGGCGTTTATAATATAACTCAGAATGACAAGAATTCAATTTTTGTAATATTTGTATTAAAAATAATGATATTTGATAAAAAAATAACATAATTACGACACAAATTTACACAACTAACATGAATTCACAGTTCTAGTGATTTCCATATTCAATTTTCTTTGAATCTAATGTATTAAATAAAATATTGAGAATATTGATTAGCTGCTAAACATTGCTATAAATTAGCTAAGTATTAAAACAATGTAAATGATTAGATTGATGATGTGGAGCGGTTAATGGAGATAGTAAAGCAAGCAGCAAAAGAAGGAGCAATGATAGTGTACACTTTAGCAGACCCCTCAATGGCTGAGTCAGCCAGACAAGCGTGCAGGGTATGGGGAATTCCAGCTACGGACGTGTTAGGTCCGATCACTGAGGCAATATCGTATCATCTTGGTGTGTCTCCGTCAGGACTGCCGCGTGGCGCACCTGGACGTAACTTCCCGCTTAATGAAGAGTATTTCAAAAGAATAGAAGCTATTGAGTTCACAATCAAACAAGATGATGGTGCATTGCCACAGAACTTGCAAAAGGCAGACATTGTACTTGCTGGAGTGTCACGGACAGGGAAGACTCCTTTGTCGATATACTTGGCGCAGAAAGGATATAAAGTTGCGAATGTGCCTATTGTAATGGGGGTTGAATTGCCAAGAAGTTTGTTTGAGGTTGATCCTGAGAAGGTTTTCGGCCTCACAATTAATCCTGTAGTGTTACAGACGATTAGAAAGGCACGAGCAAAGAGTTTGGGATTTGGACCAAATGTCGGGAGTAATTATTCGGAGATGGAATTTGTAAGGAAAGAGTTGGAGTTTGCTAGAAAGATCTTTGCCCAGAATCCGATTTGGCCGGTGATAGGTAATGCTGCTTGCCTGTATGAATGCTTCAGGTGCTATTTCCTCGATTATTTTTGCGATTGAGTTGCATTGTTCATTGTTTCTGGTTGCAGAAGTGACTGGAAAAGCTATCGAAGAAACAGCTGCAGTTATCTTGAGGTTTTTACATGATCGAAAGAACAAATGTTCAATGCCAAGAATCTCAAAACGGTACTAGTCATATCTGGTGAAATCAATGCAGTAAAGGTTTATTCTTAAGTATAAACCATTCTTGATTTCAAAATCATGTATATAATAGGTAATGCTATTTAACTGAGCGTATGCTTCAGATCATTTTTCCGCGTCTTTCGTTTTTCTTGGTTAAATGTTCTGTTATTTCTTTCTGCAGAAGTGACTGGTAAAGCTTTAGAAGAAACGGCTGCGGTTGTTTTAAGGCACCGTCAAAACCGTTCTAGCTATATATGGTGACATCTTTGCAATAAAGGTTTACCATGTACAACTGCCAAGTTTCTTTCAAAAAAACAAAGTCCAATTAATGCAACTACGAGTCAACTCTTGGGTTCGTTCTCTTATCCTAGCTTATTAAATGAGCAGATCATGTTTGTTATTTTTACGCTATTTAAGATAAAGATTAAAATGTAATTAAATTGACTAAAACAATTATTGATGTTGTAAAAAAAGCAAATATTCTCTATAGAATTAAGAAGAAAAGCTGCTAATAGTACTAACAAAACCTAAAAAGAGTAAGCACATCATGTTCCTTTTAAATACATAGTATGAAGTGCTGTATATGCTTCTCTTCCCTGTATATTAAAGAATAGCCTAACCCTAACGATGCAGTAAGTCCTGAATCTTAAGCCATGGTTGTGTCTTGAAGAATTTGGATTAGCTTTTGCATCCATCTTTTCTAATCTTTCGTCAGTCCACATTAATATTTCCCATTGAAAGAGTGAGGTATATCAGCAACATTGATCCCATGCTTGACCTGTCCCAAAAAGAATCCCTCAGAACCACAGAAATTTCACAAAACAACAAAAAGATAATCCTAAAACACATCAAAATAAATCAGACTTTGTGACAACAGATTTTTGCGAGAACAGGAGTTACGTAACAGTACATAAAAGAGTTATTTGCAGGTTTATGAAACTCTAAACTTACACGGTAGCAAACAGAAAAATAACCCTTCTGGGGGTAAGGCTCCATGGAGAAGTAGAACACCTGAAACTGTTTCTCCGAGTAGGGCACCTACTCTCTGTTTTCGGACAGACGTTACCGGTACTGATAGTTATCTGATGATGAACTGGTAGGTTGCTCGAATGATCGCTGGTCCCTTGTGACACTGCCGTTGCCTTTTCCGACGCGCCCGACCCTACAAAACGCCATATCGACAACAAAGTCATCAAACGGCACGAATTCAGTTTTGTTAATGTTGCGGTACAGATGTTAGTGGTATTCAATATAATTATGATAAAACTAACACGAATAAACAATAAACAATCCTACGTAGTATTTGCGTCAAGCTAACTCTTGTTTTCCATTCGAATTCATCCCTTATTAATCATAAAAGAACACATAAAAATCAAGAATTGAAACTCAAAAGTGATACCTCTTGATGAAGATGAATCAAAATTACTACTATGAATCTCTCTATTGTTTGTTGGGATGATAGAACTCATCCTCTTCTCGTTCCCACGATGAATTCCCTTTCTGGTAAGACTCCTCTGCAACTTTTCATTCATAATGGCAGTTTAATTAAAAACAAAACAAAAATTAACCACAAAAATTTGGATTTTACTATCACAAAATATGAAAGAAGCGACTCACTGTAATTCTAGAGTTGGCGTTATTCGTATCTTTATTACTGCCATTGGAGAAACTCTCCATGTCGATAACAAAGCCATCAGATTTATCAGAAGTTGAACACTGAAATCCATTGGCATGATCCATAACAGAGATTTTCTGAGTTCCCATATCGTTGTTTTCTTCTAAATTCTCCCAATCCTAATGGAAAATCAAGAAACCCAACAAAAAGAGAGAAGAAAAAACGGTTATTTCAGTTAAGAAACTACAAAAAGCAGAAAGATTCGCATATTTTTTTCGATGAAACAGTTTAAAAAAACAATAAAGATGCGAACTTTATGAACAAACAGAAGTTATCACGAAATCCCAGAAAGCAAAATAAACAAAAAAACTCACCAGCTTCGAATTATCCTCCATAATCTTCACAAATTTCTTGACAAAGAAACAAAAAACAGAGAAAGTTTGATTAAGAAGCGTCGTTTTAATGAGAATATAATGAGAGTTTTGACAAGTCAAAGATTTAAATTGTTACGTGGACGATGAAAACAGGAAGATAACTGAAAACTCTCACAGAATTAAAGTGATGAGTGGGTGATAAGACTTTGTTTGGTATAAGTGTGGTGAGAAGTTATTGGTGAGAAGAAAAGAGTGTGTTTTGTGAACTTATTTGTGAACTTACCATTAATTGCTTCGACAAAATATGGATTAATGACTCAGTTACGGAAGGAAGGAGAGAGCTTGAGAAGAACAGAGAGATGTAACAGACTGATGTTGTGAATGGAGCTTTTGCTTTGGTGTGTTCATATATATAGGTATTGTTAATGGAGTTTTTGTTTTGGTGAGTTTTATATATAAAAGGATTGTTATTGGAATGAGTTTTTGTTTTGGTGTGTTATATATATATAAGGATTGTTATTGGAATGATGTATTCTAGTTGCCGTCAATTTCTAATACGATAATATAATTAATGAGTTTACGATTAGATACTACTCCCTCGGTACTTCATTAATAAGTAATGTTGGACAAGTTACGAAAATTAAGAAATAAGTAGTTATGTTAGTTATAAGTGGTAGTTAAGAAGTGTTTTTACAATATTGTCCTTATTCAATGAATATTTTAATTGGAGTATATTAATAATTTTGTATTGAAAACAAAAGAATGTCATTAATTTGATAAGGGTAAAAAGGACTTTCAAACAATAAAAATATACTCCCTTCGTCCCTCAAAGGTAGACAAACTTTTTATATATAGTGTCACAATATATAGGCACACTTACTTTTTTAAACTTATTTAAGATAAACATATTGACATTCTTACCCTTATTTATAAAATAATTTTTTTAATGGTGGTCTTTCCCAATAAAATTTTTTAAAGATGTAATAGTAATAAAACATAATTTAACTAACTTTAACTATCACAACTACTAATTTCTTAAAAATTGTAAAAGTCAAACTATACTTATCTTATGGGACGAAGGGAGTATATGAAAATAAAAGTTGTCTATATATTGAGACAACTAATATAGAAAGAATGTCTGTAAAAATATGACGGAGGGAGTCTAAAAATATTAATAAAATTTTTGTAATATTTATGTCATAATAATAATATTTGATAGAAAAATTACACATGTAATTACAAACTGTCCATGTAATTTGTCATCCTTATTCTTGATTTTTTTTTTCTTTTTGAGGTTTGTAAATGAATTAATATATTGGGGTGAAATTGTTTTTTTTTTATTTAATTTGTCTGAGAAATTATTAGAAAAAATATATAATTTGTTATGATAACATAAAAATATTTTAGGGATACCAACTTCCATAATTATCTCCCAAATTAATCGTTTTATCTCTTTGTATGTAATTCCAACTTGTACAAATAAGTTAATTTAGGGAGCAAAAATCCGACTAGGATATGGTTAATGGAATCAGATTCTAAATAAAATTTCAAAAATATTTTTAAAATTTGAAAAAAATAGTTTTATTTGCAGATAACTTTGAGATTAAATTTAGATATAAGAATAAATTAATATAATATAACACATTAACACGATTTGTGACTATATAATTACAATATCAACATATTTATAAAATAAATAATAATATTTGCCAAAAAATTATTAATACGAAAATGACACGATTAATATGAATTCTCATCCGTACCAACCTTGACAACCTCACCTGAAAATCCACGTGTATAAACAAATAATGGCAGTATATTCTAGTGGATGATGAATCAAATCACATATGTAATTATATTAATCTAGAAAACGATCTTAGTTGCGTGCTAAACTTAAATCTCTTACTTACTCCCTAATCAGTGTTCTAAAATAATATTTATTTATACAAATTATTTTTAAACTATTAATTCGATCTATTAACTACCGATTCGATCGTAAAGAACCCCCTGATTTTTTCTATATTCGATCATCGATGCAATTATGATAACATTTGACCCTAATACACCCAAGTCATCAACATTTTTTTTTCAAATATGGCTTCAATAATTAATCTCTTGTACCTTAAGATGCCTGTAACTCCAAAAACATAACCCCAAAAATATATATGATAAAATTAAAATATATTAAAAAAATATTTTTTAAGTGTTTATTAATCTTACTGAGATGAAGAGATAGAGTAAAAATATAATAGAACACAGAATGTTTATCTTGATTTAATATCAAGATAATCATGTCTTACGAAAAAAAAAGATATACAATTTTTTTTTTCATGTGAAAGTTAAATATTTTACAAACAACCTAAAAACATCCTTAAATAAACACTTTTCATATATAAAGACAACCCCATAATTAAGGACAAATGTCTATTATTCTAAAGCTGAAATTGATATTACAATATTAATATTTGACCGTCTATATATTTGACATGTGATATTAATATATAAAAATAAGAGTATTATACTAAATTAATATTAATAATTATAATTAAATTATTTTATTATTTTATAAGATGTCATATCACGCTTATTTTTAACACATTCATATCTCAAATTATTATTTAAAATTTAAAGAAATTCGCTTTTATTAGTTATTTGTTTGGCTGTAAAATCCTTCCCAAAACAAGCAACATGCATGGTGAAGAAGACTTACTTGTCAATAACTCCTCGTCCGTGGGTTCAACAGTTAAAGCGTCTTATCCTTTTCTTTGTGATCGCGAGTTCGATCCTCCGTAGCGGCGCTGGCGGAGACATACAGGTTCTAACCTGACGATTCGCCGGGACTAACCGAAAGACGTCTCCTTACCCTTGATTTGTGGGTTAGCCCGACCCCTTTCCTAAAATTATTCAACAAAAAAAAAGACTTAATTGTCAAGTACTTGTAAATCCATGGACAAATATCCAAGAGTGGGCATAGTGTTTGAGCATGTCTCAATATAATACAATTATGAAATAGTGATTTTCATTAAAATTTAAAATAAATAATTCAATATTTTCTCAAACAAATAAGAATCATAACACATGCTTCCTCATCATTCTGTGTTGTTGCAATCAACCTAATATTTCCATTTAATTATTAATATTTGATTGGAGGAAGAATATTGTTGATGCCAACAACCCATCCATCCAACAAGGTTTGCTTAATTTCCATGACGATTAAGAAAGTTGAATTTTTTTTATATTTTTATTGTAATTAATTAGTTATGGGTGAGAATAATTATATAAATATTAATAGTAATTTATAAAAAATAATAAATATTATTTATTTTTCTTAAAATATAATTTAAAATTAATATTTAGTTGGAATAAATAAGAAGAGAAAATTGAACTTACTTGAAAGTAAATAAAAATGTAACACTATACTTCTCTTATTCTTATTCATTGAAAATTACTTATATAGCAAAACTAAGGTAAGTTAAACTTTTTTTGAAGAAATTGAACTATTTTTACTATTTATTCTTGAATTTATCGTATAAAATATGTAATTGGTTATTAGTGAAAATAATTTTGTACATATCAATATAATTTATAAAAAAACCAGTGTATATTATCTACTATTCAAAAAATATGTTTTAAAACAAATAACATTTATCATACTTGTCAAAAATTTAATTCTCAGAAAATACAACTTCCTGATAATGCGAATTTGAACTAACCGAGTGAGAGTTTAATACATATACTTTTTGAAAAAATAATTAATAAGAAATGCAACTTCTCAAAAAATTTTATATTTTGCATTACTGCTTTGGCATAACTACTAGCAGTTGTGAAAATAGAGGGCCGGCTTTCTTTTTGTCGTATTTTTTAATTCCTTTTTCCGTTCTATTATCGTGTTTTCTCTTTTGTTATTTTGAATTTTTCCATTATTGTACTTCCTCCATCGCTATTTTTAATTTTGTATATTTTAGTTCCTTTTAAAAGAAAAATTGAATCCCTCACTGCAGATTAGTATATCAAAACTTGACAATAAGGACATTTCCCATTTTGTAGTTTCATTTCTCTTCGATTTTGGTCCCATTACGGTCTACTTATCTTACATTAATGAGCAATTTTCGCACATGAAATGGTTTCTGTTGTTTACCCCAACTAAATGAGCCCTTATTGTTTAACGAATATGGTTCTCTACAAATACATATATATATATATATATATATGAAAATATGAAAATGACAAGAAACGAAAAACAATAAGCAAAATATAGTTATGGTTCATTAATTTTGAAGTGAGAAAATGAAGGCATGTGCAAAAGTGAATTAGCATCATTGCTGTCTCCACTTAATGAGTGGAAGGATATCAAATATTGCTAGTTATCGTAACAGCAAGCTTCGTGGATTGTAACATATATAGTGGAATAATCACCAAACTTCAGTTCTTAATCATACTTCTTTTCTGTATAATCACTTAATTAATTATAAGTTGTGGCTGGTGAAACCCTCTATTAGTAATACCCACAAACCTCATTGAATATACTTCTTATAATACTTCCTTCGTTTTAAATTATCTATCGTTTAAGGTTTTATAAATAACGTTGAATTCATTACCGTTCTCCCTTACTTATATATATAAAAAAATCATTAAACAAAATTTGTATTACAATTTATAATTATTGAGTGCAATAACAAACAAAATATTAATTTTTGTATTAAACATACAAAACCACATAATATATAATTTTTTTTTCTAAAACAACATATATTTAAGAACGAAAAGAGTACTTAATTTTGCGATCGTGTTAGCCCCGACGAATAGTGTCTTTATTCGTGATAGTTAATGTAAGAGAACTTTGGTTGGCATGATAAAAATCTGGTGGGTAGAGTTGAATGGCTTTCACTCCAAGGAGGAACCAAAGGCCATATCATGGAAAGCATAGTGGTCCATAATTAAAAAAAAAAGGTAAAATAATTATAGTTTGCCTAAAATTAAGGCTATATATGTTAAAATAATTTCTAATTTTATTAATTTTCTCTATTTTTTATTAATAACTCAATAGTGTAAATATATTTCGAAAAGAGAACTTATTTTTCACAAAAAAAAATTGCTCTTTCTTTCTGTTTTATCAATTTTTTCATCACTATTTTTATTTTATATAAACGGTATAAAATTCAAGCTTTTAGTATTGCATTTCGAGATTCTTTCATTAAATAAATTAAATCAAAGGCAATTACAATATCATTCCACACCAATCTTATTGACATGATTGTTAGATAGTTAATTAAAATTTTAGTTAATTAAGCATAATCCCTTCACCAATGGATAGTAATTGATTATATATAGTTTAAAGCAATTGATAAATACCAATAAATTAATTTGTACCCTCTTATTAATAAGTTGCCTCCATATTTCAATACCAAGTAACCAAGATTTTGATCTCTAATGGAAACCAAAGTAATTCTAATAATAAGAGAAGAAATTGAAGGTATATATATGTACAAATCTAGACATGGAGATGAGGCAGATTTATGTTTGAGAGTTAAGAGTTATGATATAGAGTATTTTGGAGAGATAGAGAGAGAAAAGTCAGAGAAGTATGTGAGTAGAAAAATAGGGGCATCAGACTTAATGAAGCATGTTTACTGATTCATACGTTTTATAGATTTGTCATCATATGCCCTACAGAGGCCCATAGGCCCAACATGAAAATACAGAAAATACAGCCGAGTATACTAACATTCCCCTTCTCAAGTTGAACCCGGTAGAAGATTCAATTTGAAAAGAATGAGAGTAAACAAAGTACCAGGTAAACATTTTGTGAAAATGTCTACGAGGTTCATAAGAGAGGGACAAAAAGTTGGAGCAACAAAACTAGAATTCGTGTTGGTAAACCAAATGACAGTCGATCCCAATGTGCTTAGTGCGTTTATGGAAGACATGGTTGTGACACTACAAAAAAACAGTTTTAGCGACCAAAGTTTTAGTCGCTAAAACACTACTTTTGGTCGCTAAATGAACTTAGCGACCAAATTTAGCGACCAAAAGTTGGTCGCTAAAAACGTCGTCGCTAAATTCATTTAGCGACCAAGTGGACGCTAATTAGCGACCACGTGGTAGCTAAATGTAAATTTAGAGACCACGTGGTCACTAAATTTGAAAAACTGGGCGGTAAAGTCCTCTTTAATTAGCGACCACGTGGTCACTAATTATCGACCACGTGGTCGCTAAATGTCGACTAAAAAGTAAAAAAATAATTTAAAATAGTTTTTAAATTAAAAATATAAAAAATATTAAATTAGATATTAAAATAATAATTTAAATTTTTCTAAAACCCTAAATCTTAAATTAGATATTTAAAAATATTAAATTAGATATTAAAATGTAAAAAATATTAAATTAGATATTAAAACCATAAACCCTAAATCTAAAATCGTAAAATATTTACCCTAAAACGTTATTTGCTAAAATCGCAAATCCAAAAATACTAAACCCTAAACTCTAAAAATATTAAAACCCTAAATCATAAAAACCTATATCTCTAAAACCATAAACTTTAAATGCTATATCGTAAAATCTTAAACTCTAAAATGTTAATTGCTAAATATAAATCCGTAAATCCAAAAATTATAAACCCTAAACTCTAAAAATCTTAAGTGATGAGAAATTGGAGAAGAAGGTGGAAGAAGTGAGTAATGTGAAAGGAGAGAGAGATCTGTGTATATATAGTGGTGGAATTTTTTAGAGACCACATGATCACTAATTAGCGACCACGTGGTCGCTAATTGACGAGTTCTTTTGCCCCCAATTTTTCAAATTTAGTGACCACGTGGTCTCTAATTAGTGACCACGTGGTCACTAAATTTAGAGACCACGTGGTCACTAATTTGCGACCACGTGGTCACTAAATTTGGACGCTATTTTTCAGTCTATCTTGCTGCGTAAATATAATTTCGCTCCAAAATTTAGCGACCACGTGGTCACTAATTAGCGACCACGTGGACGCTAAATTTACGATGAAATTCGCGCCAAACATTCCCGCGTCACTGTAGTTGCAGTCCATACATTTAGCGTCCACGTGGTCGCTAAATTTTTAGCGACCACGTGGTCCCTAATTACGTGAATTTAGCGACCAAATTTATTGGACGCTAAATTCGCAGATTCTTATAGTGTAATTTCAATACCGCCAAGCGCGTAGATCAACTGGCGTGGGGTTGCTCTAGCTTAACAAGAGATCTCGAGTTCGAGTCCTAGGTACACAGCTACGTTAAAACTCAGTTGGGAGAGCTTTGTCGCCCTTGTGGTCTTGCCCGGCTCGAACGAGGATTAGTCTGGGGTGCCCAGGATACCTCGACTGTAATTTCAATATGCATGTGATTTTTTTTTTTATGGTGTGTGTGTTTTGCATGCTTTGGTCTATTAAGAACAAAAAACCTATTATAACAATTTTGTTGGGTTTTGTGTATGAATAGAAGAAATCATCTTTATTCATGGGACTGTTTTTAACTTTTGCATGAGAAAATACATCTATTTATAGGTATATTTTAATAGAAGGATTTAAAAATAAATTTAGAAAAAAAAATTCTTAAAAATTAAAACTAGCTTCTCTTTTAATTTTATTCAAATATAAAGACATATTTTAAGAAAAGTGACAAGAAATCTCAAAGTTAACATAGGCATCACTTTCAGCAAATATATTACTTATTTGAGTTGATATTATTCAGAGAAAAAAGTTATTTGGCTTGTTTAATATTGTCATCTTCTGCCCTAGTGTCGACTTGCCTGTCTTTTACATTATTTCTCCAACTAGCATCGCTGGAAACTTGTGAGACAGTGACATACATATTTTCTTGTTTAAAAACTGCATTGCGATAATTTCACGATGCTGTATATATCATTATGCATTAGAAAAATTGTCGCAAGAACATTTTACGTAATATATTTTCTTGGAATTGTCTCCAAGCTATTGTTTTTGTCTGATAGATTAGCAATTTCACCTGGAAAAATTCTGGTCATTGTTTGCAAACACTTCGCCGGCGACTTATTTTTTGCTTTTTTCTTTAGTATCATCTTCATTGACTCGATTATGGACAAGGTTCCCGAGGATAATTGTAAGAGCAGCAAGATTGCAGCTGATGATCGATCAGAGAGTACCATGGACCATCTTCCTTATGAAATTCGACTCAATATACTCTCAAGACTCCCCGTTACATCTTTGCTTCGAGCAACGTTGGTAAGCCTTTCGTGGAAGAACTTAATTCAAGATCCTCTTCTTGCTCATCTGCATTTTTCTCGGATGTCTGAGAAGGATCCTAGTATAATTTTACACTGCAACTTTCCTCTTCCAACCAAGCTTTACTTTGCTTACAACTCCGATAGAAATGAAAATGGAGAGAAATTAAAAAGGATCGTTTTGCCTAGCATGCCTAATTTCTTTAATGTCGCAGGTTCTTGCAATGGATTAATATGCTTATATGATTTGCTGCACAAAACTGCACTGTATGTATTTAATCCTTTCATGAGCAGAAACTTCTTAGAACTGCCCAAAGCAGTACAGTTGACGAGGTACGATGATGTATCATTTGGTTTCGGGTTTATTCCAACTACGAAAGAGTACAAGGTGGTTCGGATAGTTTATTATTCGATATCGAAATCAAATGTGCAGATTCTCAATCTTGGTAGATCCTCCTGGAGAAGTATCGGACAAATATCATACGAGCTTGAACGAAAGCCATCACATGCATTAGTGAACGGAAGACTTCACTGGCTGACATTGGTAATCGAGCAAGAGCCTCTTCAGATTGTTTCCTTCGACTTGGAAGATGAAAAATTTCGGATAATTCCTGAGCCGAACTGTATTTTTTTCCACAAGTACTGTTCTCATTTGGTAATTCTCAAAGGTCGTCTTTCTTTGGCTGCTTTTAGCTCGGAATTATTGCTCGACATATGGATCATGAAAGAATATGGTGTGAAGGAATCATGGACCAAGTCATTCACCATTGGAGCTTGTTACTTGCCAAAGGAGTTGATTGAAACCAAGGTTCAATCTTTTATTGATCCAACTTATGTCAGAATTTTATGCTTGCTGGAAAATGGTGAGATCTTGTTAAACTACAGAGGTAAAGCACTGTTACTGTATGACCCAAATTCTAGTATCTTAAAGAAGCTTATGCTTATAGGACAGCCAGATTTTTTTCAACCGTTGGTTCACATAAGCAGCCTCCATTGTGTTGACAGTATTGGTCATATGTAAAGCAAATGGGTGTGATTGTCCTAGAAACCCTTCCACTGGTGCTTTAGTCCCTTGCCATCCTTCTTTTCTGGTGATTCTTTTGGTGAACTGTTCATTTTTTTATTCAACAATTTTCAAGAAGTTGATGTGTAGCAGTAAAACACCTAGAACATTATCATCTGATTTCAAGATGGACATGATAAAACACCGAATATGGTAAGTCATTGAAGTTGGTGTTTGCAGATTTCCCTAACAATCTCCTCTTTTTCCAGGTCTGATAATTAAATCAAGAAAATCGGATTACAGAATGAGTTAGAAGTTTACTGAATCTCAGTGTAAAACAATCCTTGGAGTCTTCCACTGCCTTTGATTTTCAGGATTTTCTTCCTTGTATAAATCCTTCCAATTTCTGTAAATGGCCTTTTGTCAGTTATAAATTTCTGTGGCTCTAAATTTCACATTACCAGACCTTTCTTCAGGAGTTCACTTGGAGTTCCTTATTGGCAATGGCAACAGATAAGTAATCTTTATGCCAATGTACTCTGACAAAATGTTAAAGATTTTCAGGTGTAACTTTCAACTAAAGCTTCAAAGCTTGGGTTAATCGCACATAAAGTCGCTAAAATAACCACTTTAGTTCATCAAAGTCACTATTCTTTATAAAGAAGTCGCTAACCTGAATTAAAAATTCAGGTAAGGTCACTCCTATCCTATTTTTGCCGCATTGTCATGCCACATCAGACTCAATTTTCAAATTATTTCCCTTCTTTAAAAGAAAACAACAACTTAGAGTTAACTGATAATTAATATCTTGTTAAAATCATGACAACTTAAGTGCTCTTTTTCCATCTCTTTGCATTGCCAACCCGAAAAATATACAAAGTTATAATTAAGGTGAGTTTTAATATTTGCATTTTACTCTCTAAAGCATGAACATGTCTTATATAAAGAGAAACGTCAATTCCTGTTAGCAAAGGTAGTCAACAACCAATTATCCATTTGATTTGTATTAGCAAACATGTGTTTCTTACATTTAATATTTTATATATTTGGATGAGTTGATTCTGATATTTTGGTTGTGATGATAATTTATACCATATACAGATGCTCATTAATTGTTACTAAGTATTTTAGGTTGTCATCTATAAATTTATAAGAAAATTAAGATAATTTTTTTATAATGCAAAATATATTATGCACTTGAAGACTTCAACATGTATTTGCATACCAATTAAACGTAAGCATGAGCAAAAACACTCTTTCTGAAGTGTAGATTAACTGATTGAGGTAAATTAAATTTGGTAATTGGTATATGTTATTTTGTATTAAAAGATATAGTAGTCGTTCAGGTTGCAAAACTTTGAACCCGTAACCTGACCACTATATGTCGGATTGGATTTTTTCAAACCGCAACCAACCCAATTTAGGCGGGTTATCAATAAAAATTGGGTTAGGAGGGTTTGATTCGAACGGGTTGGGCAGGTTCAAAATTTTTTTCAATGCCCCATTATTAACCAAACAAGTGGCGTGGCATCAAGTATGTTCTCCCTTAGATCATGGTGATTGGCTGCGAAGCCTTAAAGATTGAAAAATCAAAATCTCCTTCTGAAATGGCTCTGGAAGTACGATGTTAAAAGTTCCTTGTCTATTAATTCATGGCGTGATATTACTTCAAATTCACTCACTTCTTTCTCACATGTCTGGAAAGTTAACCGAAGGAGTTGCATTGGCAACAATCAGGTATAGAAAAAATGGAGAAAAACATTATAGAAAAATGGAGAAAAGAGGGAGAGAAAAGGTTCTTTTTCTTGCAGCCCAAAACTTTTTTTTCCAGTGACATTGAACTAACGAGGAAACAAAGTAGAGTAGCTGATTTGTGGGAACAGATAACTCCTCTTTATCTCTACATCAACAACAAAACAGGTTTAACTACACTTCTAAAACAATGTTGTTAGCTTCTAACTGATCTTTGCCATGGTTTGGTAAGTGAAGCACCGTCCTAGAAACCCTAATGCAGAGACATTTTACCATGAGATCTTATCAAGCATGAAGAGCCTCAACCTTTTGCGACAAATCATTTACGGTCTCATCACTAGCCTCCGGAATGGCATCGTCCTGCCACAATCATCCATATTTTGAAAAAATGAATGCATTTTCAGGTTATAGTACTATTATAGATTATCCAAATCCAAGTGCAAGTTCTACATCCAAACAGAACTCGTGAGAGAATTTTAGTTTTTGTAGCTTACCTCTGGATCTCTTTTTGATTGCACGCCCACACACTTGGAACCACTAATGCTGGCACTTTTTAATAGGCTCCGGTTGCTGTAATTTGGCTTGGCAGCCCCATTTTGTGCATTGGTTTGGTTTTCTTGTTCTGACCCTGGCGGACTCTGGAGTGTTGTTGCGACGGAGGCTGCAGTTCTCTTTTCAAAATCACTGTTCTGCTGAGTAGCCTCTTCTTTTGGAGCAGGCACACGCTCTCTGAAGAAAGATATACCAGCCAGTCAATCATGCGCGTTTCTACGGAACACTTAGAGAAGTAGAAAAAGAACGATTGCAGAAACATGCTAAAAAAATGTACTTAGGAAGGGATCATTTCCAAGTTCTTATCAGTTACCTAGGCAAGGAAGCATGCTGTCTTTGTAGAGGAGAACTTCCTTCACCTTTACCATAATGCTCCTCAAGATGTGCAAACTGTCGCTTGAATCGATCAACACCGCTACAAAATCGAGCATAGCATCAAGTTATACAGAACACATAAACAACAATCACAGATTTTTTTTCGTAATTTTCACTTTTCTGAATATCGACCACAATTCGTGACCAATTAGTATCTATCAGAATTGGTATGAACACTCAGAATATAATCAGTATAATTTAACTTTGTTCTGCTTTAATCCAACTTAAAGTCGAGACCTGCCTTGGGTACATGAAGCTAGTCTGCTCTCCACCGCGAAGGTGCTCCTGCAGCATCTGAGGATGATACTCTAGAATCTGTTCAAACCAAACCAAGCGTTTGTTATGTCCATAATCATATGAGACTCACAGTAAACTACAGGAAAATATAGAAAGTCGTGTCGGCCTTACCTCCCAATAGATCAACTCCCTTACATCATCTTTAGTCAATTTCCTTCTTTCAAACTCAAACTCCAGTTTTGAAATGGCTTGAGTAGATGGCTCCCGATCAACATTGGCTAAACCTTGAAAATATGGATCAGATAACGCCTGCAAGGATAAGTATTTGGATTAAAAAAGGATTTCTTCACATGATTGTGTTTGAAACTTAGTGGACAAATTTTGAACAATTGAATTGATCTCACTTGTTCAGCTGTTGGACGGTCTTTAGGATCAAATGCTAGTAGGCGTTCCAGTAGGCGAAGAGCCAGCGGATCTGCATTCGGGAATTTCTGCAAAAAAGGAACAGGCTGCTTTTTCCGCATGCTATTAAGATATCTTCTTGCTTTTTCATTCCTTATCTGAATTTATCATCATAAATTCAGAGTCAGAATCAAAAGAGAATGGCTGGAAAAAATCCAAAAAAAAAAAAAGATAAATGTACTTCAATGAGTGATAGATGTCATTTATGCAATAAGCACAAAGGTTATTTAAAGCAAAAATCATCAGAAAGCATATCTTGGCAGGGAAAAACCAATGAAGCATCTGTAATGACTTACTCTTGAAATGGATTCGGTAGGAGGAGTGCCAAGTAAATCTGTCATGAGATCCAACTGGTGGACGACATTTCTCCCTGGGAAAAGTGGCTTTCCGGTGAGCATTTCTGCAAAGATACACCCTATGCTCCAAATATCAATTGCAGGGGTATACTGCAAAAAACACAATTCACAGTCATGCATTTCCTTCTCTTTTTTTTTTCTCAAACAATTCAGAATAAATTCCTCGTAAGCAGAGAAGTTATGCTCAAAGTGCGATTTCACAAGGCACAGACCACACAGACATTGCAGATCCTCTTACAAATTAGCAAGTTATCCGCATGTTTTATGTGATGAACTGGAAGAAAAGAATCAGAAGAAAACAAGTACTTACTTTTGAAAAGAAAGAGCCACAAAGTTCGGGAGCTCGGTACCATCTAGTTGCTACATAATCCTTCATAAAACAAGATCAATGAGGTCAGACTGTATGCAGTGTTTTTCTATGCTTGCTTTCTAAGGAAATATGGGGAAAGAACGACATACAGTCCAAAATATAGCTGAGGGAGCATCATTGAAAGATACCCGAGCAAGACCAAAATCGCATATCTTCAACTTGCAGTCAGCATTTGCAAGAATGTTCTTTGGCTTTAAATCTCGATGAAACACATTTGCTGCATGAAAATCAAAATCAGGCCACCATTTATTGAGGGTATCATAAAAACTACAGAAGTCAGACCGAGCACCGACCTGTATGTATGTATTTTAGAGCACGAAGAAGTTGATACAAGAAGAATTGATGATGCTCAGGAGTAAGATCATCATTTGCTTTAATTACTTGATGAAGGTCAGATTCCATCAACTCAAAAACAACATATATATCTCTGAATTCTCTTCGTGATGGAGGAAGCATTATATGCTTTATTTCCACAACATCAGGATGACGAAGCAACCGAAGGAGCTTAATTTCTCTCAAGATACGAGTGGCATCAGAGACATGCTCAAAAACATCATTAATCTTCTTGATTGCTACCCTTTCTCCAGTGTGTGTGTCAATAGCAGAGCCAACAATACCATAACTTCCTTTGCCAATGACTTCTTGAACTTGGTAACGACTCGCTTCACCATACTCAGTGAAAAAATCAGCTTCTGCAGAGCCCTGTACAAGTAAACAACATTAATCACTATCTTAAACCCGTAAATCCTGTATAGCAAGATTAAGCAGAAGGGATGAGAAAGATTGAATGAGGAAGAAAAAACCAAATTAGAGCTTTTTTGATATACTCTTAAATCAATTTAGCTAAAACTATTGTTTAAGAATTTCAACAGGAACATAAATAAAATCACTATCTGAAACATGACAAAGATGGGATGAGGAAGCCAAAGAGAAAGTAACATCCATACGACACATGACAGTTGGCTAGGCCCATATCCAAGGACATTAACAATAAACATGATTGTTTCCAGAATCAACATGACCATACACATCATACAACAGTTAGGAAACCATCTAATATAATCAAGAACAGAAATGTTCTCTCTGCAAGGTAAAAAAAAAAAAAGCAAATGTCAAATCTTGTATTCATTGAAAACAAAAACTTAAGCGAAGAAAAGCTTCCAATTTAATCCAACTTATATCTGACCAAAATGTGGACCTAAAAGAAAGTCATCTTAGAATAATCAATCAATTCAAGAAATAAAAACTTCACTTTTAACCACCAATAAGCTAAAGTTCCAAGCAAGTTGCAAACAATTCCATTCAAGAAAAATAATGTGAGCATAACCCATAAATTAAAAGGAAAAAGTATCCTTTATTTGTAACCTTCACATTGAATTACCAACAAAACAGATCATATGAACCAAAACCCAGAAACCAAAATAGATCACCCAATCCAAACCAGAAACAAAAACAAATCTTCTTCATAAAGATTCAACCTTTCCAACAATTTACCTTCTTGTGCGTATTCATTGAAGAAAAGCCAACACGTTTAGGAACTCTAATGAGCTTAAGTTCTAAAAATAAATCCTCTAAGTGTTGTTGCTTCTCTCTCTCAACAAAACGTTCCGAAGTTTCAGGATTGCCACTGGTATTATTTATGTTATTATTAATGTAATATTGACTCTCACTATTAATATTATTAGTAGAGGAAGAGGAAGAGTTGTGATTGCGGCGTTGAAACCAGCGTCGAACACCGTCCACGAGAGCTCCGCCACTCCCCATATAATATGCAAAAAAAAAAAAGTGAAGCAAAAGACTTGGCTTATGTTTGATGGGTTATGAAATGTTTGTAGTTTCGGACATGGAGAGAGAGAGATTAGAGAAGATTCAAAGACTTGGCTGAAGAAACTCGGGATCTGACAGATGTAGTTGTGTGTGTTGGGTGTTGTCCGAAGGGTGCGGAGGAATGTGTTTTGCTGCGTTTTAAATTATCGCTTTCTTAGCCTCTGTTTGTTTTATAGAAAATGATAGAAAAAAAAAAAAGAAATCCAATTTTAACGTTTTCATCGTTTGGAGAAGCATTTAAAGACAAGAAAGAAAAGAAAAATGAGCTGAAATTATTTCCTTTCAACACTCAAAATTATTTCTGTCCAAATTAGTAAGAAAGGGAAGGAAAGAAACATTTTCATTGATTGGAAAAAATTGTTCTCTTTATCTTCTTTTTTAACACTAAAAAAAATATTCTGAGCATATTCCTCTTTTTATTATTAATTTATTAATTAATTAAACTATATAAATATTATAATTAATTACATCCTGATTAAATATTTAATTTATAAAAAATATTAATAAATAACACAAACAGAGGAAAAATCGAGACCGGATTTCAGAAACCCAGTCTCGGTTTTCATAGTAAATTAATTGTTATAGAATGGAAAATATCGTAAAAAAATTTATTTCCCTCTCATTGTTTTAAGATAGAATTTGAATTTTCATTCCCTTTCTAATAAACTAACCAAACAATAAAATGGAAATGATATTTTCTTTCTATTTTTTTCTTTCTATTTTTTTTCTTTCTTTTCCTTTGTTTAATTTTCTTTTTCTTTCTATCATTTAATAAGGAACCAAACAAGGACTTATTGTAAGCAGCAAATTTATTACAAAATGCAGTAGTTAATTTTTTTAATTTTATTTTACTTTAATCAGTTTCATTCTATTTTTAATATTAAAAAAATATTTCAAATATATTTATTTTTATATTTATTCTAATAATAAAATTAATTATTTTATTATTTTATTATAAAAAATTGAATAAAATTATTACTTACGTTAAAATAAAAAACAAGCATTGCATTAAAATTTAAAACAAATATTACTGTAATTTAAAAATATATTATATTAAAACAAAAGCTGAAAAAAAATATAACATATATATATACATATATATATAATTAATAAATAATTAATTAAATAAATAAAACAGTTTGAACTACTAATATTGAATTCTATTTACCACAACAGACAAACATCGTAATCACATTGAGAGTACGCTCATATTCACACACACGTTATATGTCAAGATTCGAACGATATTTTTAACCAAATATTGCAATGGAATTTCTCACTGATATTCCTAATCTAAGAAAGAGAAATTTAAGATTCTCATTCTAAATTTTCACTTCAATCTTATTAAGGGTCTGTTTGGGATTGCTGTTGAAAACTATTGTTGTTGTTGGAAAAAGTGTTGTTTCTAAAATTGCTATTAAAAAATCAGACAACTGTTTAGTAACGTATTATGCAAAAATTACTGTTACCTATAAAAAATATTTCAAAATTATGACAAAAAATATTCTTTTAAATTTTTTAAATGTTAAAAATACAAATTAGAAAGAAAATACTAAAATTATTTTTTAAAATAATATTTATTTTTATTTTAATAATAATAATAATAATAAATATTTTTAATTAAATTTTTTTATCATAAAATCATATATTTAAATATATTAGATTTTATAGAAATTAAATTAGAATTAAAAAAATATTTTGTTAAAAAAATGAAGAATTATGCTTAAAAGCCAACAACTGCTTTTTCTGCTTTTAGTAGCCAAAAACTGTTGTAGCTTTTGCAAACAGCAATACCAAACGCACTCTAAGTTGGTGTGTAAAATGTAGGGTGGGCGGCCGAACCAAAATACGAATAAACCGAATAAACTGAAGTGTTTATACAAATCGAACAAACTGAACTGATTTTTAGTTCGTTTAAAAATTCAATTTTTAACCGAACCAAAGTGGTCGGTTAGTTTGGGTTGTTCGGTTTAGCTGAAATGATTTCCTTCCATTTATTTTTTTGAATTTTTTTACATATTTTAAAGTATTTAGTTGTCTTTTTTTATTTAATTACAACTTAGTCGTTTTATTCTAAGTCTAGATTAATGTTGAATTAATATTTAAATAAAAATTCTAATTAATAATTCAAACAAATAAATTAACATATTCGGTTTTCAAAAATAAAAACCGAAAAACCGAACCGAATAAACCAACTAATAAAATCGAATAAACATAACAAATTGAACTGAAAAAACCAAATTCACTTCAGCTCTGTTCTATTTATTGGTTTGGTTCAGTTATGCTCACCCCTAGTAAAATGTGAAGTGAGAGTGTTGTATATATAAAAGTTTTAAATATCACTTAATGAAAAAATACATTTCCACTTAAAATTATATTTTTGTCCCTAAACTAAAATTACTTCTAATTCAATTCCCTCGTCAAATATGAAAAATCTCTTATTAGAGCATCTCTAATAGGCTCTTTAAAATGATATTATTAGTTATTTATAAAGAATCTAACTCAATTTTGTTCCAATAGACTATTTATTTGCCACTTTATTTTAAAGAAAATGGATAGAGAGTCACTTTATTTGCCAATTTGACTATTTATTTTCTCTTTTATACACAATTTTTTTCTTCAAGTTTTCCCCTCTCTCAAACAATATTCATACCAATCATTAACAATAAAATTTAGCAACAACAAAACAAATTCTCTCAATTGATTTGTAAATAACATTGTGTGTTTTAAAAGAGTTTTTTATTTTTTTTATTTTCAACCATCACTTTTGTACAAAATATTTTGGGCATTTTCTTATTTTTAAATTATAAAGATTTTTTGATAATTTTTTCTTAAAAACTTTGTGTAGATATAAATAAAGTTTAACAATGATAGTTTTATATTTGTGGCTTTCATTTATTTTTTCAAAACTATGATCTTATAAAATCAAAAAATTAAAGGACTTAAAATAAAGAGTCACATTGAAGTTTTTATTTAATTTCACTCTTTATAATTTTACAAACTCTCTATTCACTTAAAAATTCTCTTTAAATTTACCTATCTCCATTGGAGATGCTCTTATAGTAAGTTTTGTACAGTAGTTAGACTCTAAAGTTGCTTCAAATCATCTCCACCCACGTTACATTAGCGAGGGTTGGAGATGACATACCAATTATTCTAAAATATGCATTAATTTTACTTAAAAATGTAGGATTTATGTTTACTCTATTTCATCTTAATCAATTTTATTCTATTTTTAATTTTACTCTAAATTAGACTTGTTTTGTACAGAATTGAGGAAAGAAAGATCAAAGGCTAAAGATTAAAGTGTCGAAAAAACATCAGGTCTGCATTCTGTGAAGACCGCATGGGCATACCATTATAAGAAAAAATGCTGGCAAAAATCTGCATTAATTGAAGTAAGGGTTGACTCAAGGAAGCGGCTCAAACCTCCCAAAAGGAGCTGGACCACGTGGCCCAGCAGTGTCCTAGGGCTGGTAGAGTGTCTTTTGAGAAAGGAGGGCCCCAAAGAAACTCATCTACATACAAAAGCCAACATTGGCAGCCAATATTGAGAGAGGAGAACCCGCATTTACCACTGACGATAATGACACCGAAACCCCCTCTCGGGCGTCCAAACGAAGGCCATTAAATGCACGTGATCAGAGTGTCCATAGAGCTACAATCCGTAAACATAGCAACCTTTGCACCAAGTTCTCAACAGCAGCATAACGGACACTCTTTCGAGAAACCGAGGGCAAAGATATATGCCCATTTAGGTATCTCACTTCTGACACATTAAGCTCTTTGGGGATTGCTGAGAAGTGTGAGCTTTATTTTGGAAGATTATGTTTGATTCAAACAATGGACTTGCGACTACCTGTAGTGCCAATGCTAATGCGAGAATTCTTCACAACCTTTAAGCTTGATCTGGCTACCCAAGTTAACGTATGGACGACGGAGGTCATCAGTTTTAGACTTACGGGACAGACGTTTCACATGAGCATGGCTGACTTCAATGTACTTTGTGGGTTTTGGTCCGAAGAAGAAACGAGTCAAGATGTCTATGCCTTCTCTTGTCGAGACTTTCTCGCGGATTATAACGAGAGCATCACCTACAGCGAGCTCAGCTCCGACTTATAGCCATACAATCCGCGCAAATCCAAAGCCTCATTCTTGAGAGAGTCTGTCCACCGAGTATTCCAGCGCATTCTTGCCTCTAACCTCTCCGGTCGAAAAGACACCTCAGGAGTTCTTAACCGATTAGAGCTCTTCTTGATTTGGGCGATAGAAAAGCAGGTAAAAGTGGATATGGGTTTCATTTTAGCTCACCAGTTAAACCAAGTGTAGGTTCACAAGGAAAAAATTATGTTTGCAGGCCCGTTGATCACATGGTTGGCTTAAAGATTAGCGGTTTTCAACCCACAAGCACGGGGGATTCATACAACCTCGTCTCATCTTTAAGAACTCACCCTCGATGCCTTGGCAAACATGAGGATCATTCGTCGAACCACCGACAACACTACTTGGATATTTGCATACTCTACACTAGCTGCCTGCGAGGAAACACCACCATCCAAACCGCCTACTGCACATGCTTCTAGCGCCTCACAACTTCAGCAACTATCTGAGCAGATCATCGATCTACGACATGTCGTGGACAGCCTTACGGAGCTAATCCTTCCCTTTGTGGCCAGCCACGACAAGCGTAAATAGAGTGTTCCTTCCTTTCCTCCCTACTGTACTTATGCCATATGTGGAGATATTTAGGGCAAAGAAAATAGTTAGATCTTGCCCTGTACGAGTAGGTGATTATGAGTTTTCTGTGGATTTGGTGGTAATTCGATTAGAAAACTTTGGAATGATTTTGGGAATGGATTGGTTGTCAAGGTATAGGGCAGTTTTAGACTGTTTCGCCAAAGAGGTAACGATTGAGGTGGATGGTTGTAGGGAGGTGTTATTTGTAGGAGAGAGAAGAGTTATACCTGCTTGCTTAATTTCGGCAATTCAGGCGATGAGATTGATGAAAGAAGGGTGCGAAGCATATTTGGCTAGTGTGGCTGATGCCACGAACACCAGTGCAGGAGTGTCTGATGTTCCAGTGGTACGGGAATTTCCAGACGTATTCCCAGAGGATTTACCTAGAATACCACCTAACAAGGAAGTAGACTTCGAAATTGAAACTATCCCTGGTACTGCACCAATCTCAATTGCACCCTATCGTATGGCCCCAGCCGAGCTGAAAGAATTAAAGAAGCAACTTGAAGAGCTGCTTGATAAAGGGTTCATTAGACCCAGTATATCGCCTTGGGGAGCTCCTATTCTGTTTGTGAAGAAGAAAGACAGGAGTATGCGTCTTTGTATAGACTATTGCCAGCTCAATAGGGTGACAGTCAAAAATAAATATCCATTGCCCAGGATCGATCATTTGTTAGATCAGCTGAGGGGTGTAGCAATATTTTCTAAAATTGACCTCAGGGCAGGGTATTGGAAATTACGTGTGGAGGATAAGTCAATACCTAAAACAGCATTCCGAACAAGGTATGGACATTTTGAATTCACTGTTATGCCTTTCGGATTAACTAATGCACCTGCAGCTTTCATGGCTCT
>CANYCX010680767.1:0-11794 GCA_948193385.1 Breynia disticha f. nivosa
CGCCCTGTTTTGGCCTGACACATTCATACATATGTCTATGTACTGAATTTTAACCACTGTGCCTGGTGTAGCATGTTTTATATACTACCCGTAATATTTTGCACGAAGCACCAAAATATGTTGTGCACTAAGCACCAAGCATTATTGTGCACTAAAAACCAAAATTTGCACACGAAGTGCCATAACCACTCCCTCATTAATCTTGCTCACTAAGAGCCATTGTGCTTTAGGTTAATGTACTCACAAAGAGCCCCAAATGTGTGCATGAATGTCATATGCACAAATCATATAACCAAATCATGCACCAACATAAGTTCATGCCATGCCTCACATCCAATGATGAATTCAACCATACAAGTCTTCATCAAATTCACATCAATTCAATCAACATAGCCAATGAACCTATGAATATCAATAATCCACTCATCCACAAATACTACAACATTTTCTTTCAATGTACATACTAGCAATTTAACATTTTCAACCATATCAAATCAACCATACCAACCACAAAACAACATGTACAACAATAATTATTCATTTTCAATTCAAACAAATTTAGGAATAGTTTAAGAATAGTTGCATTCATGTTGCTTACCTTTCAAGAAACGTCTATCGATTCGGTTGGGAACCTCCTTCACCGTGATTTACGTTTCCTACCATTAACAATTTTAATTGGCACATCAATTACAATTTCATTAATGAATAAAATCCAAGAATGAACTTATTATGACATTTCTTATTTCTTTTGTTCTTAATTACTCTTTTTAAAAATCCTAACCATTTTTCTACCCTTGCTTCCATCTCTTTCACCATACACTATCCACTTAAAATTAACACTGAAAATACTTCCAATATACCTCAAAAACACTTACCAAAGTGACAAAACACCGTAATTTCTCCGGTCACGTAAAATTCGACTCGTCACTATTCACACGTCCCTCTTCTTCTGCAAATTTCACTAACTAAATCACGTTTTTAACATCAAACACAAAGGAAAATGGATAGTAGACGATTAGAGCTTTCCAACGAGTCCTTATTTACTCAAATCGGAGCTCAATCGAAAGAGTTATGGCCATTTGAAATTTGGGTTAAAAAAAACAGAAATTACGAAGAGGATGGAAGATCTTACCTTAATTCAAGACAAAAATGATTTTGAAACTTTCTTGCTCCAGAAATTTGGATAGAATTGATAGAAAAATGGAGGTTTGTGGAGGATTTTGGAGGAGGAAGATGAAGATGGTTAAGGAGAAAAGGAAAAAAGAAGAAAATGATTAGGAGAGGAGGAAGTGGAGGAGAATGGTGGATGATGTCGGGGAAGTGGAGGAATAAGGTGGAAAGTGTTTGGTTTTTAAGTTGGCTTAGGTCCACTTTGCTTCGTAATCTATTTTAGCTCGACTCACATAAATTTCTAAATTTTGAAATTTTTGAAATTCATAATCTTTTTAAATTTTTCTTAATCTCCCTCATCATAAATCTCAATTAATTCCCCCCAATTATTTATTTAAATAATTTGCAAAAAATTTTCCTATATTTTCTTCGTATATTATTTTAATATTTTAATTTTAATACGAAATTTTTGTGAAATTTCGGGGCGTTACATAACGGCTGTACTCTGGATATATCGATAATTACATATTACACTCTTGCAAGAAAATCTCAACATATCAACGGTTCTCAGGCAAATATTGGTTTATATCTATCAACATACACCTCAAACATTCATATTAATCTCAAACAGCAATAAACTCAGATATATACATATATATCACAATAATCTGAACAACCAGACATCCGTATCAATCCATCAACAAAACATATCATATGTATATGCAAAACCTGTTTTGCTTATACTGATAGATTCTCGGCTCGAGATTACGATCAATTCTATATCTTGAACTCATTTCTTGGCTTAATTTCTCTCTTTCTCTCTCTAGAATCTCTCTCCTCCCTCTCTTGTTTCTTCTCACGCCTCTCTCTCCTCTTTTTAAATTTGGAGGATTCTGTGTCGCTTCCTTGATTTATATAACTTTTATATTATTTTATTATTTATTTATTTATTTATTTATTATTTTTTTAATTATATATATATTTATTTATTTTCTTTTATTATTTTCCTTTTCTGTTTAATAGATACTTCATGTCAACCTTTTGTCAACCTTCAATTAACTTCTCCTTTCTTTCAATTTAATAATTAATTTGTTACTTTCAATCATTTTAATTATCTTATTAATCATGAGGTTTTAAGACGAGGATGTTACACGTGCTCTTTCTTGCCTACTTTCTTGACAACATTTTTATAGAGTGTGATTACATTTTCGTACTTGTAATAATAACCCCTCAACATTTGATCGAACATATCATCAGTAGTAGTCACTTTCCTATAGTTCTATCGATATTTGATTGATTTCGTAATGTCATAAAATGATTGTTTATGTGTTGCAAAAAAAATAAGAATATGCATTATATAAAAAAAACCTTTCAAAAGAAAACAATGAGATGACCATGAATTCATAACTACAAAAAACACATAAAAATTATGGAAGATTTGAAAAATTGATCTATGCAAAACAAATTGAAAAACTACTTCTTCCATGAAATACTTTCAACAGGAAATTTAAAACAGGATCAAGTATATCTTAGTTAATTGGTTATGAATCTGGTCTACAAAAATAAAAACAAAAATTATAAAAAAAGCACACAAATAAGACGTTACACTTGACTGTTAAAAACTGCTTCTTCCAACCATTTAACAAACTCGTTCACTATATCTTCACTCAGAAGCATCCCAATGATATCATTCATAGGATAACCCACCTTTATAGACAAACTTACCATTTTTGCTCTCACACACAAATGTCTCAACACTGCCAAACTCATTCAAATATTTCCATGTAATGATCGGGGCTGTGCTTTCTCAATTTTCTTCAAAGATAAAGATGACAAAATTACTTTCTTGTCAACATTTATAGAAAATGATTCACCAGCAATACTTATAATTGTCTCATCTGATGACTTAGTTGAATAAATGGTTAGCTGAAGATCCAAAGATTTTGAATGTGGCAGCACTGAAATTTCTTGAAAATTAAAAAATACTTCCAAATAAAAATCTTCTCCAAACTCATCATTTCCAACCTGCAAAAAATTCAACAAAGAAAGATTAAAAAATAAAAAAGTATAGATGACAAAAAAATGGAAAAACAAAATATACCTTCTCAACTTGAGTTCTAACTTCTAAAATAGATTCAATTTTAACATTCTTATCAATAGACTTCTGAATCTCCTATAAAAAATAAATCATAAAAACATTCAAACATAAACAAAAATGAGAAAAAAAATAAAAGTTATAATTATTACCATCAAACCTTCAACTAGAGACACATTAACAAAAATCTTTAAACGCTGACTATCATTTTTCTTATGAACATCTGTAACTTTAGCTTTCTCATTTAAATCAATTGAAAGTAAAGATAAAGAAAACATTAATAAATATATACTAAGAAATGCATTCACCAAACAACATATATAAAAAAAATACTAAATGCTTTTGAAAATATTTCAATATAACAAAACACACCTTCAAAGCAATAGTGATAAAAAAACCAACATATGTTCAAAAGATACAAACTGTTCATCCTATAATAATAAAAATTTAACTATAAGTTCAAAAAATAGTATACAAAAAAATAAAAAAATTAACAAAAATATAATCATATTAACTACTTCATGACTAACAACAATAACATTGACAACATAAAATAACTCAATAAAAATTTTGAACAACCAATCAAGAAAAAAATTAAAAAAATTAAAATAAACCATTGTTTCAATATTAGAAATAACTTTTAATGTATCTTCATCAATCTGAACAACACTTGAAGGCAAAGTATCTTTCTCATATACAACCTATAAAAAACATATAGTTGATATTATAAAACAAAAATAAAAATATTAAAAAAATCACATAAATGAACATAATTAAAAATCTACAATAGCATTGGAAGCATCTTCTTTAGGAGATTTAACAATGTCAACGTCTTCAACTCTTGCAATCCTGTTCGGTTCACCCTACATAAAAAATTATAAAAATCAAAATAACAAATATTAAAAGGAATGATAAAAAAAGATGATAATAAAATGATAAATTTCAATAGCAGTTGTTTCTTTGTCAAAAGTAACAATATTCATTAAAGATGACAATCCAACAACATTAACATCTTCATCTGCTACAACACCCTCGGACTCACTTTACATAATGAAAAAAAAAGTTAAATAAGAGAACAAAAAAATAAGAACGTTAACTACACATTGACAAACCTTAACAACAGTTGTTACTTTCTCAAAAGCTAAAACATCTGTTGGAGATGACAATCCAACAACATTAACATCTTCAACTGCTACAACATCCTCATGGTCACTCTACATAATAAGAAGAAGACAAGTTAAATAAAAGTACAAAAAATTACTAAAAAGTTAACTGCACGTTGACTAACATGAACAACAATTGTTTTCTTTTATAAAATAGGATCCTCTATAGATTTATTCATTTCAAAAATATCCTTTTTAGAAAAACACACATACAAACATTACACTCAAATTCAATCTACAAAAAAACTGGAAAAGTTGACAAAATTGACCAAACCTGAACAACAGGTGTAACCTTTTCAAAAAATTTATCCTCCTTTGATTAATTCCTTACAACTTAATCCTGTATAGAAAAAATAAAGGTGAATACAACCATGATAATAAAAAAAATATCTATTTACACCAAAAATAATTTCGTTTCGCAGACCGAATTAACCGTACAAGCCCAATGGTTGAAACCCATCTCGATAATGAAGGTAGAAAATATTACAGAGTCAAAGTATCGAAAAGGAAAATAAATCAAATATTTGAGAATATTTGATTTATTTCACAAAGGCAACAAAATCAATTAAGGGGGAATATTTGGTTACGCCAAAGGAATGTATTTAATGGCGAAATAAAGTAATTCCTGCCAAAGGCTCTACAAATACAAGAATTAAATGGCAAGAAGACACTCATCCATCAACACACATCTGACAGCAATATTCAAGCTCTACTTTTATTTTCTCAAGCCATTGCCAGCCTTTAATTTTTTGCAATTTGTCATCTTTATTTTTGTTTCTTGTTATTATTTTTTGTCGATTTGACGATTTTGCGTCCATTGAGTCAAGGACCTTTGGGAAGAGATCGTCCTAATTTTCTCATTTGTCAATTGTTTTATTAATTTTAGATTTTGCGAATTTTATTTTTTTTACTTTATTGTTTGGAATAACATAAAAATTCTTGGCATGCTTGCATTTTTTTTATTTTTCTAACTTCATTCCCGCTTTCGTAGTTAGAAAACGACGAAGTTTGTCACCTTCCCCTGAAAATGAGGCAAAACATTTCGCACGCCCGGTAGGACCACATGTCAAAAATGGTAGTGACAAGAAACAAGGAAGATGAAGCCAAGGGCTTGGAAGAAGCTAATAGCTCTATTGCTCCTCATGTGCCAAAAGCATCTTCGGGCCAAAATTCCTAGGACGTGCTATAAGAAATTAAGGCAATGCAACAAGAGTTGATGCAGTTCTTAAAGATCATGAGCCAATCAATGGCTCAAATGACACTGGCCATGACCCAGTCAGGGGAGGCAGTTTCCATCCAGAAACCCCTTAAAGAAATGGCTGAGAGATTTCAAGCCAAAAAGGCCAGAACTAATGGCTTCTTCAGTCCTGGTGGTTCACGTTGATCAGGGAATTATGCTTGAGAAGACACCCAAGGAGGCCAATGAGGTGGAAATCAGAGGAGACCCAGAAGATGACAAGGGGAAACAGGTGGCCATGGTCTACCAACTCCCACACAAGAGGGAGGACGTGCCCAGGGCCCTAACCTCGCCAATGGGTAAACTTGCAACCCGCAACGACCATGGGTACACTTGCCCACTAACACAGTCAGCGTTGTATAAAGAAGGAGCTCCCTCCAGTGGCAAAAACATCACACTTGGTGGCAATGAGAATTTTAAACCTGTTGTCAATGGACTACCCCTTGGGAGAACTCACCTATGCTTACCCAGACCTTATATGGTAGAAATATAGGCCAAGTGGATGCGAACACAGTTCGAGAAGTAGTCCAGGATCTGTTGGGCCTAGGTTTTTGGCCCCTTGCAAAACCAGAGTTCTAGAAACCATATCCAAAATATATTGATAGGGAACCTTTCCCAAAAGGGGTGAAAATCCCTGATTTTCTTTGTTTTCAGGTGACGGAGGCCAATCTACAGTGGGGCACGTTGCGAGGTTCACCACGCAATGTGGGGGTTTTTCAAATCTCCTAACTATCAGAATATGCTACTAAGGCTATTCCCAAACTCTCTCACAGGGGTAGCCTTTGCCTGGTATGATCCTTTCCAATAGACTCTGTTTTTAGTTGGCCAGATATGCAAAAGCTTTTTCATGCTCAATTCTTTAAAAGTGAGCCAAAGGTAAGTATAGTCGATATGTCTAGACTAACCCAGGCTCTTAGAGAAAGGGCACATGATTTTATAGCTAGGTTCAAAATAATGAGGAACAAGTGCAGGTTGCTTATTCCAGAAATCGAGTTTGTGAGAATGGTAGAACGGGGGTTGGATTTTGAGTTACGCAAGAAATTCCAAGGGATAGATTTTCGTGATTTTTATGAGATGACAACCAAATTCACAGAGTATGAAGAGTTATTGTGGGAAGACACAACCAGGAAGAAGCAAACTATGAGTACTTATTTCCAAGAAGTTCGCTTAGTGGATGTGATAGAAATTTCTGGAGTAGAAGTGGCTGTGGCAGCAGTGGCAAGCAAAGGGAATATTACTTCCCTAAAGCTTTCAAACAAAACACAATTTTCTAACGTCAAAGAAAGTGACAAATGGAATTCTCAATATACCTTTGATGTTACTAAGACTGGAGAGATTTTTGATTTTCTATTGCAGGAACATTTCCTAAGTCTGCCAGAGGGTCATACCTTACCGTCAAAGGAAAAACAAAAATGAAAAGATTACTGTAAGTTTCATGATACGTGGACTCACGCCACAAATTCATGTTGGTCTTTCAAAAATATCATAGAGGAGAGAATCAATAAGGGAATAATCAAGTTTCCTAAGGAGACCATGTTGGTGGATAAGGACCCTTTCCTCAAGGGGGCAGGCTCTGTAAATGTGGCAGCCCTTGACTTGAGGGATTGGTTCAATGAAAGGAGACAAAGGGAGAGTGCTCCGAGGAGAGAGGAAAGAATTCAGAAGGTTTCTATCAAAAGAAAAGAAGGTGCCATTGCAAAAATAGAGCCATCAGTGGCCAAAACAAACAGCCCAATCCATGGCAAGAAGGATGAAGAACAAGAAGATGAATCAAATGAAGATTTCCTTATAGTCATGTTTGAGGAAACCCATAGACAAGTTAGCGCAAAATAATTGGAAGAATAATCTCAGGAAGTCACTAAGTTTCTGTCAAAGGAGAAGAAGATGTCATGGACAAAATGGAGTTTTGTGTGGTTAAAACAAGTGATCCAGATGGCAATTCTCTTAAAATCATGTTTGAGGTAGTGTAAGAAAATAAAAATAGGGGACAGTTTTTTGGAAGGGGAACCAGTGGAAGACAAGGGCAAACCCTTAACTTTTGGTTTTCTGTCAGAGGTGAAACATACCAAACCTCTATATATTAAGGCCAGCGTCAATGGAAAACCTCTTGACAGAATATTGGTGGACAATGGTTCAACTATTAATGTCATTCCATGGTAGACTTTGTAAAACATAGGTAAGGGTGTAGAAGATTTTATATGTACGAACCTGGTGGTGACAACTATGACAGGTGACGTAGTTAAAACCTTGGGTGTAATCCCTTTGAAGATTGTTGTTGGCAGTAGTGTGTACCTCTGCATTTTTTGTCATTAATTCCACCGCAGGTTATAGACTGCTACTTGTGAGAGATTGGATTCAATCAAGAAAGAGGTCAATATGGTGGATGCATACTTCAACCATGGAGATACACAACAAATTACTTTCCAAGGTGCAGACAAAAATAGCATACCTACCACTTTCACCTTTGCCAAAAGAAGGGCTATGTCGATATCCAAACAAGGCAGGCCCATTGATGGGCCGTCTTGTCCTTTGGACAACCATCGATATGATAAAAAACAACAATTGAAGAGGAGGGTCGGAAGTAGATGCGATTATTGATCTCTACACAAAGTCACAACAGTCCAAGGAACGTTGTGAGCCAGAAGTCCTTGGTGCTCAATTAATTTATGAAGAGACGCCATCAATGGAGGAGGATAAAATGGAGTTGGATGATCTAAAAGCAGCCTCTGCAAAGATGTAAGATGTAAGGTGACTGATAAAAGATCATCTAGACGAAATAGATTTAGGAACAAAAGATGAGCCAAAAATCAATTACTCCAATGGCTCGCTACAATTAGACCTCTATAAAGAAATAGGCCTCTGGCTATTTCAGTCAAGGAAGAATAGTTTCAGTTTAAGCCTTTCACTGCCATCTCTGTTCAAGAAACCTGAAAAAATTGGCCTCTGGCCATTTAAAGTGTTCAAGCAACATGTGGTAAAATAAAGTTTTGACCAGTGAAAGCATGCAAATTTACAAAAAATAGGCCTCTTGCTGTTTTATATATATCCCAATAACAAAACTAACCACTGGCCGTGTCAAGCATTTAGAGTAAAATTAGTCATAAGATAAACTTCTGGTCACCACAACTATCCAGCCAAATCACAAAAAGAAAAAATAAACCTTCAGCCATTTCAAACTACAACACCTGTAACAAAATTGACCTATGACCACTTCATACATGAGGAAAGTGGGATTAGAACATACCTGTTGGTGAGAAACAAGTGGTTGATAATAAAAATCCGCACAAAAATTCAGACAATCCAATAACATTGGCACAAACCCAAGCCATCCAAGCTACAGTACCTACAAGCAAACATTTGGCCCATTGGTAAGTTGGTTTTTGGCATTTGGCCAAACAATAAAGTAACCTATGAAGAGTCAAGGAAGTCCTAAAATAAATAAACAATTGGCCTCAGGCCATTGACATTCAGAGTGTTCCATTAACAGTGTATATAAATTGGACTTAAGCCATTTTAAACCAACGCAACATACAGAAATTGGCCTTTGGCCATTTCAAAACAATATACATAATTAGGCCAAAGAATAGATACATGAGCAAGAGTCATGACTGTGCCAGGGGAGGAAGCGTCAATGGAAGTTTATTCACAATCTTCCAAAGGAACCAAAGTAAGTCAGTAACATTTCTATAAAAATTTTGGCAGAGTTTCCCCTACATTATGGACTAACCACACCTGTAGAATGCTCATTTCTAAACAATCAACAACAATCATACTCACAATCATCCTCATATATGCAAAGCAATATATCATATGGCCTCTCTTACAACTTTCACAAATTCTAACAACAAAGAGCAAGTCAAGCCTTAGCTTCGGGTCGACTAAAAAGCAAAGGGAGGATTCAAACATACCCACAATTTCTCGTTGGTTGCTTGTCATGTTAGGATTTCTAAGATGTTCTAACTCTAATAGCAGCGGAAAACAATCAAGAACATGTCAATACTCAGCCAAAATCGACACAAAAATCCAAGAAACACATATATTAACTCCTAGATGACGACTAGTTTACATAAAATCGTAAACTATGAAAGAAAAACTCACTTTTAATGTTTCTTCTTGTAGGCCGTGAGTTCTTTAACCAAAGAACAGTTAACTACCGTCTCAGAAAACTCCGAGATGATCTTTGTGACACCAAGGAAGAATCCCACATGTGATTCCCCTATAAAACTAACACACGAATTAGCAGAAACGTGTACTAGCACATAAGAGAATTCGAATCACCTTGTTTTGTCAATTGGATGAGGAAATTGTGAAAGGAAGAGCACCACGTTGATCACACTAATGACCAGCCTCTTGATATCACTTTCTCTCTTCCCTAAATCACTCTCAATTTAGGTGGAAGGCTCATGGCTGAATGAAGGTGTTTGAGGGATGACAACTCTTATGAAAAAGACTAGGTTTTTTTTTCTTTTAAAGACAAGTGTTTTAATTCATTAAACCACTTAACAATTCTAATGCCATTAGGACTTTGTTAAGTCTTTAATTAAATTAAAATTATTCTTAAAACCACCCTCATTTTCGTGACCTTAATGTGGAAAAATAAAAGATTTAATCTTTTAATTTATCCCACTTTAATCTTGTCTTAATTTAAGACAAGCTTCCTAAATTTTCTCTCTCTTATTTTCTTACATTTTTTCACTTAAGACATCATATTTAATAAATAATCTTTGTCTTAAAATCATGTAAGAAATATTATTTCTCATCCATGTTGGGCCCAATTACCAAAATTGGCCCAAATGCCCGATCCAGCCCAATAGCCGAATTTTGACCTAAGGTGAAAAACTAAAAATACCCTTTTTAGTTTTTCGTCATCCATGTGCGATCTATAGGACTATTTAATAAAGACAATGAGTTTAATAACTCATAAATCATATGTGGTCTCTAGTAAGACCTATGATCACCCTAAATTAAATAGCTAATGAGCGGTGTCAGCAACCCTACTACAATTCAAATACATCTCTTGACCTCCGATATCTGGATTAGCATGAGGCATGTCGCTAACACCCTTATTTAGTGCTAAATTACTTTTCTTGATCTCTATAACAAAATTTATAAGTTCGAATAAATGACCTAATCATTTCATTGGGTGCGGCCACACTCTTCCTAATCTTGTCTATCAAGTGGCCAGTGATATCTGCTCTCATTGAGAGGGTTAATCCCTTCACTTCACTCCTGTTCTTACTTATGATTCTTAGCATACCCAATCATACCCATACTTGTCAACTTTTTACGGCCACGTTAGGCGTATGCCAAAGTACATTAAAAATCATAACAAGTTAGATACCCTAAGCGCTTAAATAACATTCTTAGATATTTTATCAAACATATACCACATGTCAATTTATGAAGTGATAAAATAATGTCTCTTAATTTTATTACTCAATAATAAAAGTTACAAACAATGTATTGGGCTAGAGCTTACACTAACATTTTAGGAGTGAGAAAAAAAAAGCTTGGGAGACCAAATTATGGGTATGAAAGATCAGGTTGAAGTAATTAATGTCTATGAAATGTCCGATTGGGAGGAGATAGTTGAGGCAGACGACATGGCGGAGAGTGGTCTCGCGTTGGGAGACGTCGTGGCAGATCGACAGTGGAGGATGGAGGAGATTTTTAATAAATATTTAAAGTTGGTATTGCATGCAAGGTTGGAAAAAAGTGAGAATGAAACAATAAATATCAAAACAATAATTTGAAATTTTTTTTACAAATACTAGTTTTTTCAATATTTTATTAATTTTATTACCATTCAAATATTCTTAACATTAGCACACCTCTTTAAATATTCTTTTTAGAATTACTGCTCCTTTTAATTATAGCTTATTTGTTAATTTTTTAACCACTTTTTCTATACACATGCAGTACTATTTTATAGCACAATTCAGATTGCATTAAATCAATTCTTTAAATGTGTTGATTGTTAATAAATATTTAAAATTAGTATTGTTATTAAAATATATACTAAAACTGGTATTAATTTAATTTATCAATAAAAATGATGCATGATGAAAATGATGAGAGCTATTCAAATACAACAAATCCCTACATGTGGCAGTTCCACTATTCCTAGGCCTAACAAGGACAAAGGAATCTTTCCTACTTACTATCCAACTAAATAACCCAGATATTGTC
>CANYCX010680799.1:0-10925 GCA_948193385.1 Breynia disticha f. nivosa
GCCGAACCACTCTAAATCTTGTGTTCATCTTCTCTTTCTCTCTTGCTCATTTTAATTCCGCAAAAAACGTTCAAAAATCTGTAATCTTTCAACCTCTATTCAATCCCCCCCTTTCTAGAGGTTGCTGGGACTCTACAGTGCTATCATCACCTTCTTCTTTCCATAGTTTATCTTCTATGAAGATAACATCCCTGCTGATAATAACTTTATGAGCAGTAAGATCCCACATGCGATACCCTTTTACTTTATCAGCATACCCCAAGAATAAGCTTTTCCTAGATTTTTGATCTAGCTTTGTAATTTCTTGGGCATTGTACATCACGTACACTGGACTTCCAAATATATGGAGATTTGAGTAATCAGAAGGCTTCCCACTCCACATCTCTATTGGTATCTTCAACTCAATTGCAGTTGATGGACTCCGATTTATCATATAACAGGCAGTATTTACTGCTTCAGCCCAGAAGGATTTCTCCAAGCCTGCAGCTCCCAACATTGCTCTTGTTCTTTCTAACAATGTTCTATTCATTCGCTCTGCCACTCCATTCTGTTGAGGAGTGTATGCTGTAGTGAACTGTCTTTTAATGCCTTCTTGATTACATAATTCAGCAAACTCATTGCTTGTATATTCTCCTCCATTATCTGACCTCAAACACTTGATCTTTTTACTAGATTCAAGTTCTAGCCGTGCTTTGAATGTTTTGAAGACTGGAAACACATCACCTTTCCTCTTGATAGGATACACCCAACATCTCCTGGAATAATCATCTATGAAGGACACAAAGTACTTTGCTCCTCCCAGTGACGTAACTGGTGCTTGCCATACATCAAAGTGAATTAATTCTAGAATTTCTTTGCTTCTAGAACTTGATGTGTTTAACTTCAATCTATGTTGCTTGCTGGTAACACAATACTCACAAAATGGTAAGGATACCTTTATGAGACCTGGAAGTAGCTTATGCTACAGAAGAATTTTCATTCCTTGCTCGGACATATGTCCAAGTTTTTTATGCCACACCATTATTGATCTTTCACTTGGACTACTTGCAGCAACTGATGCTTCTCCTTTCAGCAGAGTTTCTCCGTTTAACATGTACAAGTTAGCAGTCACCTTTTCTGCCTTCATCAATACAAGTGCACCTCGAATCACCTTCATGATTCCCTTTTCAACAACAACTTTACAGTCTAGGTCGTCCAGTTGACCTAAAGATAGTAAGTTCTTTCTCAGGCCTCTCACATGTCGCACTTGTTAAATAGTGCGGACTGTGCCATCATGGAACTTCAACTTGATTGTTCCAATACCGACAATCTTCAAGGCATGATCATTGCAACTATACACAGATCCTTGAGAGACAGGTTCATATTGATGGAACCATTCTCTTCGAGAAGTCATGTGAAATGTGGCTCCTGAGTCAATGAGCCATACATCAGCAAATGTCTTTCTGCCTTTGTTAGTTGTCGCTGCTTCACAACACAAAACATCACCTTCTTCTGAGGTAGTTACTATATTCCCTTGCGGAGTGGAATTTTTCTTGTTCAAACTCCAGCAATCCTTCTTCTTATGACCTTTCTTGCCATAATGGTAGCATTTCAGGTTCTTTCTGCTCCTTGACTTTGACCTACCATGATTTTCACTCCCACTTGAGCCATGCTCCATTGATCTCCCTCTCATCACCATCAATGCCTCTGCTTGCTGAGAATTGGCCAACCTGTCTTCTTTGTTTTTGCGCCGATTTTCTTCTTCTAGAATAGCAACAACAATATCATCAAAGTCGAGGTGATTAATAAGAACATTATTTGTAAGATTGATGATGAGTTGATCATATGAGTCTAGTAGACTTTGAAGCAGAAGTTCAGCACGCTCCTTTGAATCTATTTTATACCCCAACTAGGTAAGTTGAGAAAATAGTGTGTTCACAGTGTTGATGTGCTCTGTTACTGAAGTAGATTCTGACATCCGCAGAGTGTATAGTTTCCTTTTAAGGAAAATTTTGTTGTGAAGTGACTTGGCCTCTTACAGCTTCGTGAGATGATCTCAAATCTCCTTTGCTGTCTTCTTCTCCTCTATGCTAGACAATATCTCATCTGCAAGTGCCAAATGAAGATTTGCAACAACACTTCCATCCATCTCATTCCATTTGTTGTCATTTGTGAATTCTGTCGGCCTTTGACTAATGGCCGTCAGACAATTATCTTTTCTCAAGATAATCTTTATCTTCAACTTCCACAATAAGAAGTTTCTCCTATTGAACTTTTCATTCTCAAATTTTGTTGTCATTGCTTCTATCACGATCAGTTACGAGAAAAATCAACTCACACTATTTCACGTGAATAGTAACTGTATACGTGAATAGTAATTGTACGTATAAATAGTGATAATACGTATAAATAGTAACACGTAAATAGTACGTATGAATAGTATCTTTGCACAGTAGTGAACAGTGCTACGCTACTATTCACTCAAATTTTAAATGTTGCTTCTGCCGCCTTCTACATTAATCACTATTCACATTAAAGTGATTTTTACCTCTGTTTTCAAAACGGATCACACTGAAAAATTCCTCTTATTTTTCTCTTCTCCACAGTATATACCTTATTTTTCAACAAACAAGGCTTTGATACCACTTATTGTCACCTCTTGCGACTTTTGGCGGAGAATGGACACCGGATTAAAGAAAAACTGCACCTAATAATTTAAGAAAAATAATGAAAATATTTTGAGACAGATTTTACGTGGAAAACCCCTAAACAAATTAGGGTAAAAACCACGGGCAAAGATAGAAGAATTTCATTATGAGAAATAATATGAGTTACAACAATCTCTCTAAATCACAAGAAAATAACAATAATAATCTCTCTTGAAAATAAGAGAAACACACTCTAAATCTCTTAAATATTTATCTCACACAAAAGAAGGATTTAGAAGAAAAAATTTGGGATGATATGAGCCTTTGAGGTTATTGCCTTTTATAGGCAAGAACTAGCCGAAATATATACAGTATTACCTCCCTTCTTTGACTCCTTTTTCTCTTTCTGTGGCCACGAAAAGATAGTAGGTGGCCACAAAATGTGGCCGCCCACCATTATTGACAAGATTGTATATATAATTTCTTTATGGTTGATTGGATGTTTTTAATTAATTATTTAAATTCTTAAATACAAAACTAAATGTATAATAAGTTTATTGTTTTAGAACAATTGAAAGAGTGGTTTTTATTGTTACAACTTGAAGTAAACTAGTACTTGGAGTGTTTAATTAATGCATTAGAGATGGTGTATATTGGGTACTCCGGTTCTACTTAAGAATATGTTAGTTAGTGCAATGACTTGAAGCTAAGCCAATAGTATTAAGACACGTTTTAGATAAGTAGTGCGGTTTTTGGATTCCTGAAATGGCAGTTGAGGTCAAATTGGTCTTTCCAAAAACGATTGTTACGTCATGTGAATAGTCCCATTACCAGGCCCTTCAACTTTCAATCGGTATACCATAAGCCCCCTGAATTTTATTTTATCGTATTGAGCCCTCAACTTTCTAAAACCTATCAATTAAACTTATAACTTCACCATTGTAAAATTTGTATTAATGTGGAGTTAGATATGAAAAAAAAGAGATGGAAAGTGCTTACACATGTTCTTCATTTTATTTGATAAAATTCATTTTTTTTAATTCTTAAATAGCTTGATTCAACTAAACAACTAGAATTAAATGGTTTTATCACCAAAATCTTTTTTCAACACAATTGGTTTAATGGTCTCATGTGTTTTATCTTCTGCTCTAACTACATGAAGTTTCTTTGCCTTGATGATGTAGCTATTAATTGCACGATTACTTAATGATTCATAGTATCGATTTTTATGAGTGTTGGTGAGATAGAAGAGTATTTTCACTCACTGGCATGTCATGTAGTTGAAATTTTTGGTTTACTTTTTTTTGATTTAGAGATTTTTGAAAGCATAGGGGCCCAATCAGTAAAGATAAAAAATTAAGGGATTTATGGGATAATGATTGAAAGTTGAGGGGCTTGGTTATGGTCCTCTTACTTGTGTGGTTATGAAGGAAGGATTAATATGGAGATTGTGGGGCGGTGGGATTGGCGGTTTGTGTGGTAAATACTGTTTTCGTGCGAAATAATAGCTGCTTTAATTAGAAATCTTTTCTTTACAATGAAGCTAAAGCAAACACGACACATCTCAAAATTGTAACAATAAATTTATTCAGAATTACTGTTGAAATTTTTTTTTATAAAAAGATAATATTTATAAAATTTCTGTTAAAATAATAAGTTGACTATTTAATAACACATAATGTCAAAATTATTGTTATGTATAAAATAATTTTACAATTTTGATTAAAAAACTATTTTTTTAGAATAAGTTAATAACAAAATATATAAATTTTAAAAATATTAAAACTTAAAATTTTATTTTTTATATAAAATCTATTTTAGTTTTCTAAAAAAAATTAACAATTTAAATTAAAATTTTCTATAATAAAATAATATATTAAATATATTAGAGTTTATAAAAAAATAAAATTGAAAAAAAATATTAAATTTAATATAAATAAATTTAAAATTTTAATTTATTTTATAAAAGATAATTTTTATTTTATATAATCTAAATAATGTCAATAAAATATATAGAATTTTCAATAATAATAATCTTTACATTAAAATTCACCGACCTACAACGAGTCTTTACCGAAGGCACAAGATCACCGACCAAACTAGAAACTACTTTTTTTTTCGATTTACAAAAGGTTTTCCCTTTTCCGTTAATGTATTCATCTATAATTTTCTATCGATAAATAAATGTCATATATATATATATATATATTGTATGCTCTAATGTTTGGATATTTATATATTGTTAAAAATATTTGAATATATTTATTTAAAATAACTTCAATTCTGAATGTTTAACTGTTGTTCTAACTTTGGTGAGTTTATATAAAAATCTAGAAAATTATGGCAATGATCTTTTTTATATTTTTACTATTTAAAAAAAATCATCTTAAAGTTTAAATGTGTAAATGTATTCACTCTATGTTTCCAGTTTTTGAACGGAAAAATTTAACAAACATTACACTTAAGTTTGACATACTGAGAAAATAGCCACTAATTTTCCAAATTGTAAAAATGACATCCCAAACAAATTATATTTAAAATATAACCATCAGTTAACTAACTACAAAAAACGTGTGAGATATGGGTGATATCATTCTTAAAATCTCTCAATTCAAATGTTCTCAAATCTTTAAAAAAACTTTCCTTCCAAAACAGATTCTTCAAAAAACGAAAACCCCATCGAACACCATTATCAATCGACAGAAAAAAAACAAAATACAATCCAAACATCGCTGTTGTTCTTCAAAATCGATTAAAAACAATTGAGGAAATCCGCGTCAGTCCAGGTACGTTCAAAATCTTCGAAATCTTAACTATCAAATACGTTTTGAATTTTTTCATCAAAATCTCATCATTGTTTCAGTTTTGTCCATCGTGATTTGTATTAAGCATTTACTGTTTTTCAATTGTTATTGTTGTCAAAGTTCACGAAAATATGTTTCAGGCTGTTGAAAAATTGATTTTAAAAGTTCACAAAGGTTCACATATTAATGTTCACATATGCGTTTCACAGAAAAGTTCACAAAAGTTCACATGCATAAGTTTACATGAAAACATATTCTTTTGCTTGGAACTTTGTTTTCCGAGCATGAATTATGTGAACTCTATTATTTTATGAGCATGTCTATGTGAACCTACGTGAACTATAAACCTTTTTTTCATTTGTGAACTCTATTATTTTGGGAATCTTTGCTTCGAGAGATTGTTACAAAATGCCCAATTTAGTTTCTCTAAAATGCCACGATTTTCCCATGTAAAGCAATCAATTTCTAACAGTCCACGGTCATAAAGACAAGTGACAAATTTCGTAGCTACTCTTCTTGATATATGTCTGCCACCCCTTTTATTTCTTCAATGTAACATTGAGTTAAAATCCCTCGTTGCAATCCATGGCAAATTTCCAACATTATTAGCAATGCTTCGGAGCTCGTGCCAAAACACTCTACGGGTATTGATGTTGGGACTTGAATCCCAACTGGTTGATAACAAAATCAACCGTAATCCCACTCACTTGTGCTTCCAACAAGATAGTTATCACATGTTTATACATGAAAATAAGATTCTTGCAAATCCGAGTGAATCTCCTATTAGAGTATCTCTACAATTCGAAACAAAAAATCATTAATAAAAATGAGGAAAGCTTTAAGAGAAGTATGACTTAGAAAGAATTAGCTTCATCAATAGATGAGACCTCCAACAATTGCATTTCTGTATCTTTAAGAGTTGGCCTGGTGGGACCATCACTGGCCTCCACAGCAGTGATATCACTCACCCTGATGGTCTTTCCCACGTCCTGAGCATGCTCCGGAGGGCGAGGAGTGGAGGAAAAGGAAGGTTGGGTATCGATTTTATGGGGGCTAGGCTGGCTCTCTGTAAACACAAATGGTGAGGAAGGTATGTTTCTGAAGGTATATAGGATATGTTCTTGCGTCTGGGACATCTCTTGGACAGGTTTAGATGTTGGGCATAGTTATTGATGTACGCCTACTTTTGTTCTCAGTCAATCCTTCTATTTTGCAAAACAATGCTAGTGCGTGGAGGAAAAGGTTATAGAATGGTAAATTTGAAGAGTTGTAACCTCTTCAACTCTTTCTCAACTCATATGTCAATCTATAAGTAAAGCTCTTTTAATTTGGATTTTTAATCATTTCTGTTAGCATTGCTGCAAGAAATTGAATAAAAAAGTCACATGATATTTCGTTTGACAATTTTAATTGACTTAGTTTAGTGAATCTGTTTGGTAAGCATACACTTGGCAATTTGCAGGCCGCCACCAAAAGTTGCTTTTACGCTGGTTTTGCAATGCCCAGAAGTGGGTTGGGCGGGTTACAACAGAAAAAGACAAAGTTAATATGATAAATCAACCCGACCGAACTCGAATTTAATACAAACTCGACCAACCCGCTTATTCTATGGTCGATTTCAGGTTCTATTTTCTACAGCCCGACTCGGTCGGATCGGTCTAGAAAAAACGTTCAACTCGACCAATCCGACTACTTGCAATGCCCTAGTCACAAGTAGTGGAGCCAACAAGAATAACCCCTGTTACGGGAACACATGTAGTAAAATTAGCCAAGATAACCCTTGTTGAATAAGAGTAGTATTAGCATTTACGCCAAACTTCCTTACTAGAATCATGTTAATTGACAAACATATACATAATAAATGATAATCACATACAAGAATTATAGAAAATGAACTTATATAATGATTTTCAAAGAAACTAATCTATGTGTAGGTAGTTTCTCAAACAATATGCAACTGAAACCTCACTAAGAAATATTTCTCAAACAATATGTAACTGAAACCTCACTAAGAAATAGTCTAACTCTTTATCCTTATTTTTTCTACAGTGATTAGTAAATTCCAAACTTGGTGGAAGCTTCTCCCATATAGTTTAGGACTTGTATGACTCACTAAACTCGTAGGCAAGTACATACTCCACATTAGGAATATTAGGTTTGAGTATTTTATCCTGGCAATTTATAAATAATAATTGTAAATATTATATCACTCTCAACTAATTAACCTTATAATCATGTAATCAACCTTTTTTGTTAACTTGTAATACTGAATAATTAAAAACTTCTTTGTATGATCGTATTTTTTTACTATTCATTTATTAATCACACCTCATATATACGTATAATAGAATACATCTTGGTCTGAGGCATGATATCAGTGACGGATCCAAAAATTCAAACAAGGGGGAGCGACACTTTAATAAAAAAATTCAATTCTTTTTAAAAAATAATGCAAAGTATATTGTCTAACACAGGTCAATATTGTAAATATATTTAAACATCATACAATAATACCCATTCACGATTTGTAGAGCCTGATTTTATTGGAGAAAATGAGAAGATTTAATAAATGAAATGTAGGGTTTATTTTGGGCAAAGAAGAACATGTGCTGTGTATAAAATCATATTAGTATCAAATTTAATGGATAAATGGATCGAGGTCTTTTGACTTCTACATTTTGATACCTAAACACAAGTGTTATGTATAAAAGTTTAGAAGCTTATATGATTCATGAATTAGTAATATTAGTTATCGGTAACTAATGCGCATAAATACACCAAAAAGATGGTATCTGTTCCTTAGGGTGGTTTATCCAAGTGGGAGACACATAGATTAACAACCTAACCTTGATAAATATATGAGGTTATTTGTCGAGAAAGTTCTTAGAAAGAAATTTGAGAAATTTTTTAAATTAAGAATAAGTGGTAAGGAATAAGCTTAAGAATTGGAATTCTTAAGAAATGAAGATTTATTAAACTAAAGTGTAGTTTTAAACATGGACTCAAGATGTTTTAGCAAAATATCTTGATTACTCAAAGTATCGAACATTGGAGTATACACTTTAAGGAGTGAAGTGTATCATGTTTAAATGTGTTGTTTTGTGTTTCATCTTTCAAAGATGATTAATTCAAAACTTAATCCTACTTGTTAAAGAATTAAGTAGTCTTCATTAATGTTTGAAGTATCTAAGTGAGAAAAGTCAAACACGTCAAGAGTGACACAAAAGTAGGAGTTAAGAAGTAATTAAGTTGTACAAATGAGTCTTGAAAAGTTAATGTCTTCTTTCGTGTAATACTTATGTATTAACTTATTAAAGTACGCCTTTAATATATCTTTTAACGATAACATTTTTGTTTATATTATGTCTGAGACTGGACTACAATTCTCTAATAAGTTAGAGACGAATTTTATTATTTTTTTGTTGTAAGCATTATCTTAGTGATAATGTGATCTCATTGCGTGTAACTCCAGCCGAAGTTAGCCTAGATTGTTTTGAACAATTAGCTAATAGTTAGGGTGTTAGAAAATTCTTTAAGTTGATTTCCTATTTGTAGTTGATGTCTGTTGCGATATACTAATAGTGTGAATATTAGTTAAGATGAATTCTTATTGTGATCTCATTTTTAATTGCCATTAGTTGATGATGAGTTTAAGGGATAGGCATAGGTCTATTATGTTCATCATTTTGTGGTATAACTATTAAAGTAATAGTCGTAGTTTCTTAAGACATATCACATCAACGAGAGCATTTAGTTGCTTCTTGAGTCTTGTTTGTCAAGGCGTGATTCAATCAAAGATACTAAGATCGACTAAGCATCGTAAGTAAATTTGATTGAAGTCTAAGCTCAACTGATTGAACATGATGTGTTTATTTCCAATTGTATAACACGAGTTATGTGAACATAAGGAAGAATCGTTCTTCTAAATAATTTTAAGATGTCTGTTGGCTCACGCCACATGATCTTTAACATACCCTCAAAGATTGCTGCTTACGATTCTTGTGAAAGTTTGTGGTTAAGTTAAGCGAATGACAAAACTACATTGTTTATAAGATGTTTCCAATGAACACATGTATTTTAGTCATAGACGACTGAAATTATATGTGAAGTGCTTTAGTAAGACATTGAATTTTGTCATGAGGACATATATTCTCATTGGATGACATGAGTAGACTTGTATCGAAAAGTGTAAGTAACGAGCATAGGTAATCAATTCTTCATGAATAGATTTATAAATTGGAATAAAATGTATTTTTCCATGTTAATTTGAGATGTTAGGGCTATTTTTCCTTCATGATCAGTCCATTCGAGTGGGAGAATTTTGAAGGAAGGAGAGGAATTAATGTATAAAATATTTAGCAATATTTTCTGGTTATAATTAAGCATTGTAATCGCATCTTCCTTGAGTGTGAATAGTCCTGATCTTGACTTAATGGATGTTGGTTTCAGTAGGAGCTAGGTGTTCTTTACTCTTATAAAAAAATTTAATTTTGGAATTTGAGAATTTTAGAGTTTTGAACTTAATCCTAGTAGTTTCTTAACTTCAGTAGGAGTTTTGGAGCTTAATCTCAGTGGGAGTGTTCCAATTGTGAAGATAATATTTTAGTAACGTGTCTTTAATTTTTGGAAACGAGTAGTTAAAAGAGTCTTGAAGCAACAATCAATTGTTGAATTGTTCATGATTCTTTTAGTAATTCCATTTGTCAAGAATAAGTTGTCAAAGCTATCTCGACCAATTTTACTATGTTGTTGGATTTAAGTAATAAGAATATGAGTGACATCTGTTGGATCACAAGAAACTTGAGTACTGGTTGATCTAACCAAAGCAATGAGAACAAAATGATATTATTTTTGGTAGATTTTAGTTGTGTGCTAAAATGGTGTTGAGATCATTTTGGATACGAAGTCCAATGCGGTAAGATTAATGAAAGCACTAATAATCGCAATTGGATGTGTTCAACAAAGTTGAAAAGAAGTTGTGAAACTATTTCACTTGTTGTTAAATTTACCTTGAATGGATTTAGTCGAGAGGACTAGTATAATTTCTAGGCTCATAAATCTCGAAGGGAGATTTAAATTGAGAGAATGTGTTTCGCAATACAAAGTGACAAAACATAAGAGTGCTTAAACTTTCTGAGGTAAAAATGGATTGAGGTGAATTTAGTTATTCTTATTTGTGTATTAGTAATACACGAGTGGCTAGAATTAAGCGATCTAACGTGATAAGAATAATTTTCGAGTTAACTTTGAAAATGAGTTTTCAAGTAACTTTATCAAAATTTAGTTAGTCTTGATAATAAGTTTTGTATCCATATTTGCTTTTATAGAAAAAAACGATTAAATGTCGTACTCTATAGTAGTCCACATATAGTATGTCTTGTTTAGTACGACAGTGCAACTTGTTGAAGTGCAAGAATCTTGTTGAGTACAAGAGAGTGACTTGTCGTACAAGTTTGAGATTTGTTTTGTACAATAGATGGTTCTACTATGCTAA
>CANYCX010680876.1:0-19606 GCA_948193385.1 Breynia disticha f. nivosa
AGTGCAGAATCAGAAGGCTGCACTCCGATAATGGGACTGAATATATAAATGAAACATTGGGTGGGTTCCTTCGGGAAAAAGACATCCTCCAACAAACTACTTGTGTCAACACACCTCAGCAAAATGGTATTGCTGAAAGGAAGAACAAGCACTTACTCGAGGTAACAAGGGCAATCATGTTTACAATAAATGTCCCGAAGTACCTATGGGGAGATGCCCTCCTCACGGCAACTTATCTTATTAACCGAATGCCCACCAGAGTCCTCAAATTTGCCTCTCCGTTTCACTCCATTAATGGATGCTTTCCGAATTACAAGTTTCCGAGTGGATTACCATTACGGATTTTCGGGTGTGTGGTGTATGTTCACTCTGAGGGACAGTCAAAGCTGGATCCTAGGGCGAAAAAGATGATGTTTTTGGGCTATGCAATCAACCAAAAGGGGTACATTTGCAACAACCCGCAGACCAAGAAAACGGTGGTTTCCATGGATGTCACATTTCTTGAAAACCAACGGTATTTCCTTCAGGGAGAGAAGCTAGCAACGGAAGGAAATTCAGAAGGGGATTCAGAAAAGGGAAATTCAGCTAACTTTTGGGACGTCAACAGCCACATTCCTCGCCCTTTGGAGGTTGCCACTGCTCCTACAGAAGTTGCTGCAGCACCCACAGAGACGCCCCCATTATGTGTTTACTCAAAACGAGCCCAGAGAAGGATGGAAGCCTCCACCATTCTCCTCCACCACGGATGACTCCTGAAACACTACCAAGGGACACAGTTGAATCATTACCCATGCCAATGGAAACTCAACTAGCAGTACCCCAGACCATATCTGAGAATGAAGCCGAGGAGCTACCAGGAGATTATCTCCCCATTGCAGTTCGGAAAGGAAGTAGAAAGTGCACCAAACACTCCCTTGCTCAGTTTGTCTCGTATAAGAGACTTTTAACGAAGGACCGGGCCTATGTTTCTAAGGTTACGGAGGCTTTTATTCCATCTAACATTGGAGAAGCTCTGGTCGGCAAAGAGTGGAAAGAGGCTGTTTTAGATGAGTTGAGAGCTCTGGAAAAGTACGGGACCTGGAGATTGGTTGCTAACCCAGGAGGAAAGAAGATTGCAGGGTGCAAGTGGGTCTTCACCCTGAAGTTTAAAGCTGATGGAAGTGTAGAAAGGAGGAAGGCACGACTAGTTGCAAAAGGAAACCCGAGGCATTGACTACCAGGAGACCTTTGCCCCTGTGGCTAAAATCAACACCATCCGAATCCTACTATCACTATCGGCAAGCATGGACTGGCCGCTTCACCAGCTGGATGTAAAGAACGCGTTCTTAAATGGCGATCTAGAGGAGGAAGTGTTTATGAGTGTGCCTCCGGGATTTGAAGGAAAATATGGGAAAAACATGGTGTGCCAGTTAGAAAAATCCTTGTATGGACTGAAACAATCGTCTAGGGCTTGGTTTGAGAGGTTTGGAAAAGTTTTGAAAGGCTTGGGATATACACAAAGCCAGGAGGATCACACTCTGTTCTACAAACAATCTGGAGGTAAAATTGTCGTCCTAATTGTATGTGGATGAGATTATTATTACTGGTGATGATGCACAGGAAATCATCAACCTTAAAGAAAGATTGGCACAGGAATTTGAACTGAAGGACCTCGGTCCTTTGAAATACTTTCTGGGAATGGAATTTGCAAGATCAAGAGAATGGATTTTTGTAAATCAAAGGAAGTGCATCCTAGACCTTCTAACCGAAACAGGAATGCTTGGATGCAAGCCAGTTGACACACCAGTAGAACCAAATCTAAAGCTAATGTCGGCTGAGCCTGGGAAAATAATTGACAGGGAGAAGAACCAAAGGCTGGTAGGGAGATTGATATACCTATCCCACACTAGACCAGACATTGCTTTCGCTATGGGACTCCTGAGTCAGTTTATGCATGCTCTAGGAGAAGAGCATTTTACAGCGGCATACAGGGTGTTAAAATACCTAAAGGGGACACCAGGCAAAGTATTGATAAAACGAAGAGGGAAAGAACTAGACATTGAAGTTTACACTGATGCAGATTGGGCAGGTGACAAGAATGATCGAAAGTCAATCTCAGGTTACTGCACATTTATTGGTGGGAACTTAGTAACCTGGTGCAGTAAAAAACAGAGTGTGGCAACAAGCAGCAGCGCAGAAGCAGAACTAAGAGCCCTGGCCTTGGGAGTATGTGAAGCTATTTGGATAAAAAGGGTGTTAGAGGAATTGAAGGTCCCGGTAAAAAAGCCTATGAAAGTCTACTGTGATAATATGGCTGCAATCTCTATTGTTCACAATCCAGTGATGCATGACAAGACCAAACATATAGAGATTGACAAGCATTTCACTAAGGAAAAGGTCGACTCAGGGGGTATTTGTATAACCTATATTCTTACGTCACAACAACAGCCGACATCGTTACAAAGGGACTCCTACAAGATAAGTTCAACACTCTAACCAGCAAGCTAACAATGGAGGACATTTTCAGCTTGAGGGGGAGTGTGGAAAGTAGAGTGTGAATACATTAGATTGTAAAGTGTGAATATGTTAAGATTGTTTCCTTAGATAGGTGTTACCTTACCAACGACCTCTTGGTTCAGTGGTAATGGGGGCTGAACTTGGTAGGGCGGACCACGGTTCGATCCCCCGCAACGTCGATTGTAAGGGAAATGAACCTTAACCCCCAACTACTTCCCGAACCGGATTTGTCTCGGCCCAGTGGGTCGAGGATATCGGGGCCTGACCAAAAAAAAAAAGATAGGTGTTACCTTAGCTGACTCAATTAGGGCTGTAAATTAGTGGACAAATCACTAGAAATTAGCATAAGCAATTACTTCAATACATGTATATAAGTGTATAACCAAGTAATGAAGACTTATCAGTTATTCTTCATATTTCATCTTAAGCTAATCATAAAAATTCTCATAATACATTTTTTAGTAAATATCAAAATAATCTTTTACTTTACAATCAGATGCAGAACTTCATTTGCAGTATAATATTAACACTGTAGTCTGTCAGTTGAAGTTAAATTTGATATCCAATATCTGGTTTCTAATTTCAACCAAACATGTTCTACAATGAATAGGTGAATTCTTCATGAAGAAAGGTTAATTCAAAAATCAAATCACAAGATACATGAAATAACACCAACTTTGATTATTGAATTACATATTGCAAGAGCACGATACAGTAACATTTTCTACATGAATTGAAAAAAACATACAGAACTCCATGGAAGATTATTATAAACAGCTCCAGAGTCTGGATTTTCCCAAGTTTACTGGCAAACTAACTTTTCAAGATAAAGTATTGAACTTGGCCACCATGGATAAAGAATTTTTTCCATTCAAAATTATGTCACAGCAGAGTATAAACTAATGTCCTTCGTAAAGTGAGGCACTCTAAACTGTTGTTGAGATGTCCCTAGGTATGACAAAGAGTTGCTGAAAATACAACACAGTGCTTCATGCAAATTGAACCACTGACATTCAACTAACTAGGTCACAGCAAAACAACTGTTCATCTTCCAAGAAGTAAGATCCTCATTCCTACAACAGACATTTCCCTAAAGAACAAGGTTACATTTGTTTTAGCAGCACCGGATGCACGCTGCCTTGCTAATAGCTGCTATAAGCAGCTGTTGCGTTTTGCTGCCCAAAGGGACCAAACAAATCCGTACACATAGAAAGTACACATAGAATTAGACGTAGGTCAAGATGACAAGCAAATCTGTGCTCTGCTGCTTTATCATCATATTCCTTGAGACCAATCACTGTTGTTGGCTCAAGTGAACAAAAATTCATGCGGAATACATGAATTCTGAGCATCACAGATTCACTTCTCTTTTCTACTCAAGCAGATGATAAGAAACGAAAGTTAGATGCCCTCAACTGTTTGAGAAGCACTCACGAGAAATGTACACGAAGAATGAATTTAAACGCAAACAATAAAATATTGTGGCAGGAGGCTTACCCCAGTGTAATTGAGATCCATTAGCTGCATAGAGAGCCTCATGACCAAGCTGTCATCTGGAAATCTGTGAGAAATTTTTCTTGAATCAGGCATAACATTCATACTGTCCTTAACAATTTCATGTTCATTCGACCACATGCTGTTCCTCAGAAATGACAGTGCCCAGGCTGCATTCCGTTGCATTTGAAGATCATCAGAATTTTGAGCAACAAGAAATATGTCTTGCATCAGTTTTGTCAAATGGGACTTCCAAATGGGGCTCGAAAGTAAAGGACACAACATATAAGGGGACTCCTGTCCAGTAAATGGAGCAAAGTTAAGAGCAGACTTAATAGACCCCCTCATCGATTTAAGATAAATAGACAAATGATAATAGAAATAACCAAACCTTTTGTTCATAAACAGTTCTTGTTGAGTAAGAGAAATAATGGCCATGAACCAGAATTCCAGCCCCAGCACCGGCAGCATTTACTATTCCAAGCATCCCACCCAAGTGGATAGCGGAATGATAAGGAACAGAGTAACATTTACCAAACAATTCAAGCAAATCCTTTATCCATTCATTTTCCAATGGGTGCACACCTTCATTCAAAACAAAAGCCAGGAGGCTACCTGCTCCGATGCATGCTGCCTCCAACAAGCTCTGATGGAAAATACCAGATTTCTTAACAGAAATTAACTCAGAAATGAGATTCCTATAGCCATTTAGTAAATAATCAAGCTCATTGTCATCTTTCATTTCAACTTTGTGACAGAAAGCTATGACAGTAGGCAATGTGAGACAGGAACCAACCGACAAAACGTTGTATGATCCTTCATCAGAAAAATTATATTTTGTTATCAGAGAGTCTACATGAGGAACCCATGATAAAATTAAATCTTTTATCTTAAGCACAGTATCATGCGCTCCCGCTCTGTATATTGCACTAACAGAGCTCCCCAAACCAAAGACAAGTCCAGCAACACCCCATATATCTTCTTCCAAGTCATCATGCTTCTCAAGGAAAAACTCAGATATCGGATGGGTGTCAAGTTTAGCACTCCCTAGGGGTAAGTATGCTGAAAGACTTTCTAAAACACTACTTGATGCTTCGCTGAGCTGACTAGTCATCAGAAGCAATGTTCTAACTATCCTCCCCAGTAACTCAACCTCCTGCATCTTATAGTTTACTTTGTCCAAATCATTGTCATCAGCGACTTCAACCCTATTGAGCAAATCCTGGCATGAAAGGCCCAAGCCAATTGCACATCCTCCTTTCACAAGAATGCTTCTGCTTTCACATAGAACCTGAAGCAAAGAAGCTCCAATTAAATAAATAGGACAAATGCTATCACTACTCATCCAATCCAGCCTTAATAGAAACCAAATATTTCATATCCTTTCATATGCTGTTCACATATATCAAACAATATATTGGAAGTCTAATCTGAATTTGATACCTCAGTCAGTCCTGTGATAATCTGAAATTTCTGCTTGTGATCAGTTACATGTAAACCACTGGAAATAAATCCAAGAGATATTGCTGATGACCATTGCCGATGTTCATGCTCATGCTGGAACAACCAATTCAAAAGAAATTTTGATGCAGTTGACTTTATATTATGGACAGATGCAGGCAAGACCTGTAAACAACCAGCAAAGGAACAAATTTTTTCAGAATACCTCAACCTCGAGGACCATAGATCAAGATGCGATGCAGTCTACACATAAATTTCAGAAAGAGATCAAGTAGATAGATCCTAGAAGAGCATTGGCCTCCAATTGCTTTAGTTTCAAGATTATGTTAAGATTCAATAATGAAGATAAGACACATTTACATCCACAAATGGCACAACAACTGCATTATAAGAATGCCACACATTTATTTTCAATGAATTACGACAAGCATAAGATGATATAAGATCAGAGTCCAAATAACTGAGTGTGAATGTAGACATTTCATCTGGTGATATCATGGGCCTGAGTCTTATAACTGTTTAGCTATCATATTATGACTCAGGAAGAACTGCATAAAATAAAATAATTTACCCCACAGAGTGCACCAATGGCTAATGCAATATTTTCAGCAGATCTTGGAACACATTTTTCAGCAAGTTGAACCATGCTCTGCACAGCAATGACCATATTTTATGAGAATCTATTTGCAACCAACAAAGACGTAACTAATGTAACAGAAGCAAGCAAGCAAGCAAGAAATGGTAACAATTGACCTTCAATACATCATTAGCAGCTCTAGACGTTTTATCTAGTGCACTCGTTGGCCCTTTAGGATCATTGGATAAGATGATTGCCCTCATCCAGCGTTGCATGAAGGATTTCCATGATTGTAGTGAAAGCATGGCAACAAACGTATTTCTCGAGAGCTGAAGAGAAGCAGCAATTTCCTCAAGTGCACTCCCATATCTAGCATGGATTTCTTGTGATGGCTGTGCAAAAATAGATACAGTTTTAAGAATCAAAGAAAATTTTATTTAGTGAACTCAACATATGTTTATCTTACTCTAGAAATTCCTTGGATGTTCACAATCTTTGGGGTAAAAGAAAGGCATAACAAAGCAGCACCAGGCAACCGTCCGGCATTATTTCCTTTCCCTGCAAATTTATTGCTCATTTCATTAGCAATATATCTTTCAAGCAAAACATGATGGAAAACAACTTAGCAACTTATGAGCTACCATTACAAAGACATTATATGAACCTTCCAACATCAAATAATATCATTCACATCACCTATGCCTAGCATCTCATTTTGTTGTAATTTTTCTCTTTATTTCTCACTGAAGGAATAAGGAAAACAATTGTATACTGCTACCAAATTGCCCCATAGCCTGCATTAAAACTATGTATAAAGACAACTTAACCAAATGTGTCATGATGAAACCTTTTGTTTTCATTTTATTTTATCTAAACTGAGACCATCAGGAGCAAGCATGCTTCTAAAATAATTTTCAATGCAATCAGAAGGTAAAATAGCATGTTTCTGTATCCAATATCCATAGGGTTCACAATTACCTGAAGCGAAAAGAACTTGAGGAAATACATCCAACAACTTCTCAATCTTACTTACAGCTACTTTTTTCTCCTTTACTAATCTTCGCCGATTCCTACAGTAAATGCAAACTATGTATCAATATTCAAACAGTCACATATTAAGCCAGCAAGAGACAAAAAGTGCAATGCGTAATGTACATGTGTTCATAGATTATGATCTTCATTAGAAATCCTTCCATGGCCCTAAGGACTTCAAAATTTGTCTCAGATAAAATCATATCTATGATTTTTCTTTTCATATCAGGAATTCCTTCTTCTAAATGAGACTCCTGGAAAATTATCAAATGCTTTTAGTAGACAACATTTCAGAACCATATTACAAGACTGGAATTTACAGAAAATGGTAAGGTGATCAACAAAAAAGGGGAGACGCGATTTAAAGACGAAAATCAACTACTAACAACTTTACCTCATATTGTGTTAAGGCCTCAATGGCAGAAGCCCTGGCCTTTGACCACGTTCGACCAAGATTAGTAGCAGTAAAAACATGCCACAGAACATTCAAAACAACCCTTGAAGCCTCTGGATATGCTTTAGCATCCATTGCACCCCATCTCAGAAGAAGGCAGATGCTGTCAATGAGCAAGAAAAGAACAATACAAATAAATATCTTAACCTGAGAAATGAAGAAAATTTGACAAAGACATGCAACGTGTCATACAGATTAAACAAGGCAAAATCAGAAAAGACAAAAGTGGGTTATAAAATGTAATAAGGGGGATGTGGAAATCAGATTGTGAATAGGATCAAACATTGTAACCATATTAGCAGTTACTAAAGTTAACAAATTAGTGTTGTAAATCATAAGGAGATCCCTATATATTAGCTAGCATTTCCATAAATATACTAGCAATGTAACTATAAAAGGTGTGTACCTCTACAATTATTTATATACTGAAAACTTCATCTTGGTATCAGAGCCAGGTTCCCAAAACACAAACCCTCTAAACCTAAAAATACGCATCATAACAACATCTGAAGTCGTCAACTCAGCCCAGTCATCCATAGGTCGCCAGTGGTTGGTGAATTTAATACACTTAAGTTAAGATCATTACGAAACTGAATGGAAAGAACTTTTTGAAGTGATCACGGTCGGTGGCGATGGATTTGAAGAGGAAGAAGTATTTGTATCTTATAGGGAAGGTCAAGAAGCCTGAAGAAACTGCCCCCTAACTATGAAGATTGAGAGGCAAAAAACTCTATTATAATGACCAATTTGGTAAATTTTCATGAGAAAGAATGTTGAAACAACAAATGCACTAGAAGCTGAATTTGGGATATTTAGTGTTGAACAGTTGAGCCTTAATCACAAAACTCATACAGCCACAGGTAACATCACAAGCTAACTCAGCGAGTGCTTCAAGTGCATTAAGAACACATCAAGGTAACCTCTATACCAATTATCAACCTCCTAAAATATGGATAGCAGATTCTAAATTCACATATCACATGATTTACCAATGGTTTGTTTTTCAAACCTATAAACCCTCTACTGGTTATAAGAAAGCTAAAGATGCATATGGATCTTTTGCAGCCATAGCAAGCAGGGGGACCGTTGTTTTTTTGCCAGACAAACAACTGAAATCAATTTTGCATGTTCTTAAAATTATCATGCAATATGTTATTTGTTGGTAAACTTGTCCAGAACTTAGCCTATTCTATGTTATTCTATGTATTTTGGTGATTCTAAATGTTTTTTTTCCCAAGACATATCTTGGAGAAAGATGATTGAAAGTAGTGACCTAGAGTATGAGCTCTATTATCTCGCTGAGGAAGACTACTCACAGACTAAGCATTGTTGGTTCAGAACATGTAACAGATGACGTATCTCTATGACACAACATAGTAGGCCATCCAAATCTGGAATTTTTAAGAATTATCGCCAGATATGATTAATAAAGATGCTTTTTTATGAATCATGTATTTTGGCTAAAAGTCACAAAACAATATATCCAATAAAACCTTACTGGGAACACATTATCCTAATTGCGAAAACATTACCCTAATAATATTTTATCCCTAAAAGTTAGCCCAATCAAATCATGATTGCTGTAAATTAGCTAAATCAGATTAGGATAGATTTATTCAGATCATTTGAATCTTCCAAGGATTTTCTCAAAGTCTTTTGAGATAGAGCCAATAACTGTTCCTTTCGGTTCTATGTTTTTCACTCCAATGATGTAATTTCCTTCTCCCATATCTTTCATTTCAAATTTAGAAGACAACCAAGTCTTTACTCTTTGAATTAGTGTCATGTCATTGCTTCCTAGTAGTATGTCATCTACATACAAAGTGAGAATGACAAAACTTTTCTTCTCGTGCTTGATGTAAACACATGTATCTGCATCAATCACTGAAAAGTTGAACGAGATTATTGCTTCGTGGAAACAAATATACCGCTATCTAAAAGACTGTTTGAGGCCATAAATTAATTTCTTCAATTTGCAAATCTCGTGTTCGCTACCTTTGACTATGAAACTTTTTGGTTGAACGAATTCTAATGGATTATTAGCACTGGTGGCCTTGCGATTTAATTTTCTAGTTAGTTTTCCTTGTAAGCAATTTTTGCATTTTGTAATTCTACTGATGTTAAATTACGTAGTATATTTGCTCTCACTAATCATACTAAACGGTCTCACTCGATACGGCCAAATCTTGCGTGCCATGCTTTGGCATTGATTTAATTCACATTAGAAGAATTCTTAACATAGGAAAAACATCAAACAGAATATTCAGTATTATAAAAATTCAAAATAATAAAATCATTCTCTAAAGATTCATTTCCAAAATGAAGATTATTCAAAAACAGACAAACTATTATCCAGAAAGATCATAATAAAATCAAGCTTGAGCAAAACACTTATTGAAACCAAATTACGTCGAATTCCTGGTGCATCGAATACATCCTCAAGCAGCAGTGGTCTCTCATTGTTAATAATTAGCTTCGCAGTGTCAATTCCTAATACTTCCTCTATAGAGATTGCCCACATATATTCATTACTTCCTCGATGGAACCCTTCGAAATTCGATAAAGGACCTTCGATCCCTCGTTACATGGGTAGTTATACATAAGTTAACAATCCAAATTGGATTATATTCGGTTAGGAAAACACAGCTAGATATAAAACTAAACGAATTTGGTTTGTGTACCTTGGCAGAGTTTTTGCAATCTTCTGCAAAATGCCCCTTTCCCTGTAGTTGTAACATAGCAATTAAGCAATGACCAACTTCCTCTTGATCCTCCTTTTTCTCTTTTTTTGGTTATCGACATTATTCTTGACCTCCACCTTTTGGACCTTTGGAGCTTTATAGTCTTCCTGTTCCTCCCCTTTCGGTTCGAATTTGAACTAGCCACGTTTGCTTCCAAAACTGCAAGTAGTGAGGCTATGCAGTCCTCCTCGAGTTCCAAATTCTTCCCCACATGGTTAAATATAGTGATTGTTTGAGTGTGTTAGGTGTATGCTCATATGCTCCCATGCAGAAAGTAGTGAACGAATGACAACCTGAATCTTCTACGCTTCGGTCAACTTATGACTGGCATCAACTTAAAGAGAGAATAAATTCTTTAATCTGAGTCATCACCAGTCAATGATCGGTCTTTGGATCAAGATTGTACATCAGATCCTCTTCGAGGTCTAACTCGAAAATCGAATCCTCCCTCGGATTAGACTCGTACTTAAATACCCCTCAGGGTCAGACTCTTGACTAGAATCCAGAATCCAAGCATCCCTTGTTGGATCCTAAGGTCACTGTCACTCTTCGAGAGTAGAATAAGAGGTAAAGCCCCCAACTCAATGCGAACTACCATCATCAACATTTAAATCAACAATCTCAATTCTTTTCAAGGTCACTGAAAAATTCAAGGTCACTGAAAAATTTTCTTCAATTTTTTATTTCTTCAGCACCTCATTAGGAATCTCATAGATTATTGGTTCACTACAGAAACAATTAACTCTTCTTTTGTATTGTTGACCATCATCCAAATACCTTTTGGTTGAGTTTATTTTCATTACATTCTCAATCAACTTCTCCAAAACATTTTCACCCTAACACATCCAAAAACAAAAAAGTGAAAAAAAATAAAAAATAAAAAAATTCTAGAAAGATATACAAAGTCATAAAAAATTTTTAAAAATTTTGTCATATTTTATTTTTAAAATTCAATAACACTAATTATTAGTGTAAAATAAGAATAAATATTAAAAATTTCACAAAATTCTCAAAAAACATTTATAGAAAATAGACTCAAAACCTATCATTCTATAAAAAAAATTAGAAAATTAGAATTTCGCAAAATTCTTAAAAAAATCTAAAAATGTGTTTGGAAAGGTAGTTTTAATCGAGAGGAAGATAATGAGAGAATGCTTGCATGCATGATGAATGAATTTAACCAAACTCATTTCTCTAACTTATGGAAAATTAATCCTGAAGAGTAATATTTTTCATATTCTGTTAAGGTGAAAATGTTTTCGGAGAAGTTGACTGAGAATGGAGTGAACTTGAGGACTTTAAACCTTAAGAGTCTATAAGGCCCACTCGGATAAGAAGGTTGCTGGAAAAACTAGAAATTTTTTGTAGAAACACCAATGAAAATATGCCATGATAACACTATGGCTATCTATATAATTCACAATCACGTCATGCATGACAGAACCAAGCATATGGAAATTGACAAGCACTTTATTAAGGAGAAATACACATGAGTGCTATCCGTATTCCATATATACCTACTGTAGCAGGCTACAGATATACTCGCTAAAAGTTTGTCTTATGACAAATTCAACACTCCGGTGAGTGAGCTGACAATGGAAGACATCTACCAATCAACTTGAGGGGGTGTGGAAATCAGAGTGTGAATAGAATCAGACATTGTGACCATATTAGCAATTTAGCAAATTAGTGTTTTAAATCAGTAAGGAGATCCCTAGATATTAGCTAGCATTTCCATAAATATACTAGCATTGTAACTATAAAAGGTGTGTACCTCTACCATTGTTTATATACTGAAAACTTCAACTCAAGATTTATTGAACAATCATTTTGCAATAAGGAAAATAACATATCAGTTAGCATAAAATTAAGAGAAAATAGAGGATGCGTGTGCCTAATCTAGACAATCCATGGTGACATTATTTAACCCAATTGACGAGGAAAGTTGCATGTCAACATCATGTGAAGGTGCTATAAATAATTTTAAATAGATTGCAGATGTAGTCAATTTACCTTCTCGCAAGGACTGGATCAGTGAAATAATTGAGTGCATCTTTTTTAATCACGTCCCATGCAGTATAAAAATCTGGGCACATACAAAAAACCATGGTAAATTCATTACCCTGTATAACTCCAAAATGGGATAGCATGTGGTTAGCTTGTGAATGAACACAACTTATGAGAGTGTTGTATAATTGACTTAAAATGATTCGTCCAAAAACTTTGGGATTATATTATATGCACAGAAAGACACGTGCAACAGCCAAAACAGAAAATTAACAAAACACACGGGGCATAAACAACACATATTGCAAATGGTGTGACTTTCGAAGATGACGAAAAAAGGAACGCCACATTTCCAACTATAATAGGTACCGACATAAATTCAAAAAAATACAAGGAATTCAAAGAAAATTTAAAAAAGGAATTTATGAAAAGTGCGCAACATTTCCAAGTCTAACAAAGCATCAAGATTACCAATCACATCAGCTTCACATAAATGGGCAAGACTTTGAAAACCAAGTGCTTGAACGCTAGGATCTTGGCTCTCAATGCAAGCCTGTTATTTCAGAGGAAGTCATGTCAAGTAAAGTACTGTGAGAGAATTGCATATTATGTTATGCCAATAAAAAATCAAAGACAGTTTCCCTGTACCGAAACAGAGAGTATTAGGTCCACACCCCTATCAGCGTTCTGTCTGCAAACATCTCGAATTGAAGCAGCCAAACTAACAGAAATATTCCTCTCTGATTTGAATTCAGCAAATCCAGTAGGAAGTAATACTGCCTAAATCTCCAAAAGTAGATAAAATTAAAATCAGAGGAACATAATAATAGTAACTGGAAGGGAAACAAACATGCAACTTAATGCACAAAAAAATAACAGGGAAGTGTCTGACGTCCATAATGATCTTTTAAACTTGAGCATTTGCAATCAAAAATTTTTCTTAATTTCATAGCTCGAGCCACATTTGAATGATAACCGATTCAGAACATCCAGAATGTGAACGTAAAGAGAGAAGATTAGCTTGTGCGTGTTATAAATTCATTTTGTTTACCTAATCGCTTGCAATCAATTTCTTCATGCATGGTGGCAAATACAACCTTATTGCACTTTAGTTTTTAAGGATCACAGAAGTTCACCAACACCAAACTTATTCCAGCACAAAAAAGAAAAAAGAGTGCAGGGAATGACCATCTTATGGCTTTTCTAGTATTAAAATGCCTTTACAAATTTAATCACTAGCATAGAAATTTAAAAACTGATGATTGTTGCAGCTCATAAATAATTGATTAGATTGGTTTTGAAAGGCAAAGCTACTTTTCTACTCATTTAAAGACATGAATTTCCATAAGCCCTCATACATAAGTAGCACAGACGAATTTTACCTGCAGACTACCAAAAGCGCGGTCATTCACTGCCCATGTCTGACAAAGCAAACGGATGCCTGTAGCATACAACGCTCTGAAAAACAATAAAGCATTGATGCCCATAAAGAAATACAACAGAAAACAAACAAAAATAAAATTCTGCGAAAAATGGAATTCCATCAATATTTTAAATGATCTCTTTGATATCACTGGAATGACTTCATCTTCCTTTTGTATAACAAACAAAAAGTTTCTAGGACCTCTAAGAAACCAACAAGACTTCACCAAGGGCAAATAATTGTCAGCAACTGCAACAGATATCACAACTGACCAAAGTGAGAAATAGAAGGAAAACATTTGTATCGAATGTCAAAGCATATGTAGCAATTTGACACACTTCATTTCCAACTCATATTTAGAGTCATACACAGTAAGTTGATTCAATAAATTGTTCAAGAAAACATTTATTTCATGCGACTGTAATTTGTGAAGGCATAGTTGGGCATGAATCGCATTCATCAAACATGATTGCATGAATGGTAAAGTAGGAAGAAAAACCATCATAAAGTTGCCACCAATCCATTATTTTCCTTCTCTTCCCACAAAAAAAAATAATTACATTAATTTTTTTTTTAAATCTAATCTAAAACACACATGCACAGCACGGAATTGAATAAAAATTACCCTTGTCACTCATGGCATTGTTCTCATCAATATTAACATCATGCTTGAATGCCATCCGAAACATTTAAAATGCATAACATGCAAAAAGAAGTAAGAAACATCTATTTATCAAAGTTAAAGGCACGTACGGGTTTACATCCTTCTGGAGCATTGGTAGGATGGTCTGGATTATGAGTGGGACCATTGCAGTATGTGAAGCAAGTGATGGAAGCATTGCCATAAGTTTTGGCTGGATGACCAAGAAATTTTACGGAGAAATAAGTTAATTATAAAAGTGGAAAATCGAGATGGATTAAAGGTTTTTTACAAGATTTTGGGTATAATATTAGAGATTATCGAAGAAGGGAGAAAGTAAGAAGACTTGCCAAAATGTTTAGGTAATTATTGTCTTTTCTGGTGAAAATGTTGCTATAGAACAGAATAGCTAGCAATAATGGAACTCCCTGTTTAGAGTCCATAACACCAACAGCAGATAACAAATCTATAGAAGAGCTTCCAACAGATGGATGGATCACCAAAACACCAACAATCGCACTGAGCAAACAGGGCATCACTGAGAGGAAGTACAGGAAGGGTGAAGTTAAAAACAAAGCATGTGATAACAAAAATGAAGGCCAAACAATTTATAAGTTACCAGTTAGAAAGATTTCCTCAAACAAGGAGATAGGTTGGGAAGACTTCCGTCTTTCAACTAAAGATAAAGAGTATTCCGTTAATTTAGAAAACCACAGGCTTTCTTGGTTTAGTACTCCATCAACATGAGTTACACCGGCAGACGTAAAATCCACAAAGAAAGAACTGCACTGCACAAACTGATCCTGAAGAATAAGAACACCAGAAAACCTAAGCAAACGAACATTGCTTCAACTCAATGAAATTAGAAGAAAAAATTTCCTACAACATTATACCCTAACAGTATTATGTTACTCTACACAAAGCATTCTCTTCTTTGAAGAAATATATTTTTAAAAAAAACAGCTTTTTGAGGAGCAGAATGTAAACCAAAAACCCACCTTTTTCCATTTCTTAATTTGGACTGAGAACCAATAAAAAAAATCAACAAACCAAGTTACTCGATTTTATCATTATTATAACTCCAAACAAACATTCATCCTTCAATTTTAAAATTCGCAATAATAATTGCAAACCTGATACCAAAGATGCCGCAAAAGCCTATAAATGATTAAACCGGGCGAGTTGATAAACGAAAATTCCTCTTCAATGACTACTTTAATCCTTGGTAACTTTAATAGGACCTTTTCTAACAATTCAAGGATATCAGTTGCTTCTCCTTTAATAGATCCAGAAGTTGAAGACATTAGGTTTATAACAGGAATGGTGAATAGAATTTCTTCGCTTAGTGCAAATTTGGTGACATCAACTGCATATTTGAGAGGTCAAATAAGTTAGCACGAACATCAACTGTAAGAAAATAAATAAATAAAATAAAATAAAACGAAACTTTAAGCGTGAGTGCATGCTCAGTACGGCAATAAACTTAAGTGTTCATTATTACATGCTTAAACAATATCCTTGCACAAACATAGACTAAAGTTATTAAGATTTGAGTGTTACCACTTTCATATTTCCACTTAAGAAGGAAATTGAGGAACTTCAGTATGCACAATTGTTCATATTCCAACTCGCAATGAACAAATGTAACAAATAAGGATAGCATCACAGCCCGTAGTTCAGGTACATATTTCAAATCTAGATCCTTTTGAACAAGAAGTAACCGCTTCACTAGCTCAACAAAAGGCTCGACACCACCAGATTTCCCATTTCCGCATGTCAATATAGAAAGGAAACTTTCGGTCAATTGCACTCCAAATAGTTGAGCCTCAACAACCAGATGCTTAACATGGAGAAACGAACAAACAACATGAAATCATTACTACCAGAATTCTCTCTCAATTAGCAAAGACATGATGCAATACTAAAACATACCGATTTCACTTCAACCAAACATTTCAAAACCACAATGTAGGAATCCACCACACATTCGAGAAAGTCATAGATATTAAATACCTACACATTAATCAACGAATAAGGCGCTCATAAATAACTATAAAATCCAAAATCCATCACCATAAAACTAAACTAAAAAAAAGAGTGATACTAACATCCAAATTCTTGTTTGGCAGATAATTGAGACAATCCAATAGCAACTTCAACACTAGCATCGCATCATTTGGAGACGAACAACAAAACGATGCCATTGAAGATACTAACCGCTTCGCAAACAAACAAGAAGACAAGGACAATTCTGAAAGTGATATATGAAGAATAACAAAATTAAATAATGGTCTCAAGAACTCGCAAACAGCATGCATCCCCCACCTCCTACTCTCTGACGCAAAAATCAATACTTGTCGTACCACTTCTGACTGAGCCTCAACTCTACTCAACAAAATCTGCATTCCATACAATCAAACACACAACAAAGTAGCACACAAAATTCAAATTCGCATCACAACATATCTAACATTTAGCCCAAGGTAAATGCTATCTGCATTTTCTATTCTGCACTTTCAATAACAATTTAACGTGTATTATTCATTACATTGATATATTCAATAAATTTTTCTTGAGAATCACCAGAGAAATAAATAACGTGTCTTATTCATAACCTTAATACATATAATAGAATTAGTTTGATTGGAGAATACATAAGAGAGATTAAAAACAAAGTTTTACTAACATTATACCTTAACAAATGGATGGTCCTCATGAGAACCAAACCGCCACGAACCACGGTTACGATCAAAACCTAGCCGGACAAGGAATCCAATAGCTTTTACGAATAAATCGACGAATATAGGGTCGGATCCTTCGAGAGCGGATTGGAGCTCCAAAAGAGCCACGGAATGTTGGAGAAAAGAGTCGGAGACTAAACGACAGAGTTCGCGAACGGACTGATCGATTACGGAGGGAGATGAGGAAGTGAGGCATTGAGTGATGACGTGGCGCCCAGGGTCGGAGTTTGGGTTGAGATAAGGAGGAGCAGATCGAAGTTTCGAGAAGAGTGAAGTAACGGCGAATTTTTGGAGGGAAGGTTGTGGGACTCGGGTTTTTTCGAGAAGGGGTGTGTAGGCGTCCATTGGTGTGGAGTGACGAAGTGAACAAAGTGTGTAAGAGAGAGAGATGACGATGAAACAACGGCAGAGTATGCGTTTAGGTGATAGGGAGAAATTTTTTGGTTTAACGGCAAACCATCTGGCAATGCCTTTTATTTCAAAAAAAAAATCTGGCAATGCCTTTGTTTTTTTTGGAAAATGTCACCACATCTAACCTTAAAATTTGACTTTTTTATAAATATCACTTTCTGAAAGTTATACTACCATAATCCACATTTTCAAACTTATTTCACAAATACTACAATCCACGATATATCCACAAAACATCTACACATTAATCAATTTGTGGATATATTATGAATATTAATTTTTTTATAAATGTCCACAACATATCCATAAAGTATCCACATATTGATCAATTTGTAGATATGTTGTGGACATTGATTTTTTATGAATATCAACAAGATATCCACAAAGCATCCACACATATAATAAATATCCATAACACATCCACAAAGTATCCACACGTACAAACCATTCAAAAAGAAAATATCTATAGTAGATCGATATGCGATATTTTTGCAAGATATTAGATGAATCATGATATTGCGATGTGATCGCAAGAGATTATGATAAACATGGTGTTCAAAGGAGCACGATATGAGAATGAAAAGTATGAGATAAGTGAAATTTGAAGTCAGAGTTTATGCTGACGAGATTATTATCGTATTGAGAGAGAGTATACGATGAAAGGGAAAGTGGAAATGATTGAGTAAGTAAGAATTTTGAGGTGAAATTCTTGAGGTTCGCTCTTGTTCGACTCTTTTCTTTAGTGTAATGCCAAGAGTGTCTCTTGATTATGGAAACGATTGTTGGTTTCCTATGTCATTTTTCTTGATCGAGGTAAAATGGTTTGTCTATTGTTGTATTTTCTCATGTATACAAACTTATTTCTTGTTATCTACCTTGGATTGGCATTACTGATAGAGAAAGAGTATGAACTTAGAGATATCTATGAATGATATTGATCGAATATTGAGAGAGAGATGATGAGAAAATTATGATTGTGATTACGGATTATGATTGTTGATGATATCCAAGATATGAATTTAGTTGTGATGACAGACTTTGATTTTTGTTGAGTTATACAGAAACTCAAATATGAGAATTGATACCTTGAGTGTGAATACGATAGAAAGCAAACAAAAGTCAGGTTGACTGGGAAATCCTTCATTTGAAATTTCGTGGACGAAATTTCTTAAGTGCGGGAGAAATGAAACATCCTGGAAAAATTTTTATATATTAAAATGAAATGAAATATATGCGTAAACTTTAGTATATAAAGGTATACGAAAGGTTGACGTAAAGTTGACACGAAATAAATATAGAAAAATCGAAAAATTCTGAAAAATGGAAATACGTGTAGTGGAACATGAGAACGCGGTCTGGACACAGCCACACGTTCTATTAAACGCGTTGTGAGAGCGACCCCGCGTACTAAATGGTCGACCACGTGTACTTGGTGACCCCGCGTACTGTGCTGTCGGTTTGAAAAAAAATAATATAAGTTTCGATCATTTACGGTGAAGGTTCATTCTATACTTTCCAAACCAAAAACCTACAGAGCAAGCTTCAGAATAGCAGAGGAGAAAGGGGAAAACTGAGCTGGGAGGTTATTTAAGTTGATTTCTTTCAAGAAATCAAGCAAAGGTAAGTTATATAAGGTTTACATATGATTGATTTTAAGTTTAGGATTGGTTTTTGTTGAAATAAATGATTAATATAGTTGCTGGAAATTGATGAATAATGCTGATATTGATGTTGGCAGATTGGAAATGAGTTTGGTAATTGATTAGGCTGAATTTATGTGGAAAATTGGATGGAAGAACGGTATAAAAATAAGGTTTATATTAAGTTGACAATTGGTTGACATTGACTTGAATTGTGTTTGAATTGACTAGAAATGTTGTTAGAATTGATGTAAATAAATGTAAGGAGTTGAATTGAACATTATGAATGATTTAGAGATGGAAATTGAGGAAGTATGATTTAAAAGGAAATTGTTGGAAATGTTAACATAGAGTTGATTTATGGTTTCCAAATGATATGTTAATGATTCTAAAGTTATAATCAATGTTTGAATTGGATAGTAATGTATCGTATATGATTGATTTCGTACAGGAGGATCTGTACGACGACTGGGAGGACTTTGATTCGGA
>CANYCX010681264.1:0-17442 GCA_948193385.1 Breynia disticha f. nivosa
CCTATACTGTTCTAATTGATGGTCTTTGCAAGGATGTATTAATAGACAAAGCAAAACAAGTTTTTACTGAAATGAAGACTGGGGGACTTTTACCCAATATTTTCACATATGGCTCTCTTATACGTGGCCTCTGTTTTGCCAACGAGTGGGAAGAAGTTAAAAGTTTGCTTTCAGAGATGTTTAATCGAGGCGTAAGACCCAATCTGGTGATATTCAGTACATTAATAGACGCACTTGGCAAGCAAGATAAGATAAATGAGCAAAGAGTCTTTGTTGGTTTTATTGTTATAGGTAGTATTTATAGAAGCGGATGCAAGCCTGATGTTGTGACATTTAATGCATTGATCAAGGTGTTGCGTTTGGTAGATAAGATTATGATGCAATTAGGGCATTTCAGAACATGGGTGCAGTTGGTTGTGCCCCTATTGTTGTAACTTATAATACTTTGATGAATGGGTTGTGTCGAACCGGATATACAGATGTTGCTCTAAGGTTGTATGAAGAAATGGTGAAAGTGAAGAGTATGTTTGGTATTAATTGCAAGCCTAATGTATTTACTTATAGTACTATTATAAACGGTCTTTGCAATGATGGTTTAATAGAAAAAGCAAAGCAAATTTTCAGTGAAATGAAGAAAAGAGGAATCCCACCAAATGTCATCACGTATAATACATTGCTACGTGGTCTATGTTTTGAAGGCGAATGGGAGCAGGCCAAGGATTTGTTCTTTGATATGTTGAATAAAAGTGTAAAACCGAGCGTGGTTACATACAACACACTAATTAATGCATTTTGCAAGGAGGGAAAAATAAAAGAGGCGAATGAAGTTTATGACTTGATGGTTCAAAAAGGTGCGGAGCCTGATATTGTGACATATAACATGTTGATGAACGGGTTTTGTTTGGTTGGCTCAATTGAGAAGGGGAGGGAGCTTTTCTGTTGCTTGCGGACGAAGGAATGCCGACCTGATGTTTTCAGCTATAACACGTTGATGAATGGGTACTGCAAGTTGAAAAAGGTGGTCGAAGCTTCACAACTTTACGAGGAAATGATCCAGAATGAAATTGAACCTGATATCATCTCTTTTAACACTTTGCTGGGTGGACTTCTTCAGACAGGTAAAGTTACAGACGCAAGGAAGTTGTTTGGTGAAATGCAACTTTACGGTATTATGCCAAATTCTGGTAGTTATGTTGCTTATCTTAATGGGCTTTGCAAGAATAACTGCATTTCGGAGGCGCTCATCCTGTTTCGCAGTTTGAGAAATCAAAAGTCAATGGATACTGAGATCTTCACTTCACTCATTGATGGCCTCTGTAAGGCAGGGAAATTTGAACTTGCACGGAAATTGTTCACCGGATTTTGCCATAAAGAGTTGGAGCCGAATGTTGTGACGTATACTATTCTGGTGAGGGGATTTTGTGAAATAGGTCAACTGGAAAAGGCCTATGAGCTGTTAATAGAAATGGAGAAGAAAGGTTGTGTGCCAAATATTGTGACGTTCAATACCTTGATGCACGCGTTCAGCAGGAGTGGTAACATTGCAGAGGTAATTGAACTTCTGCACAAAATGAAAGAGCGCAATGTTTGCCCTGATGATTTTACAATTTCAGTGGTAATGAAATTGCTTGTAAGGATTGAAAACTACGAAGAATATGCGAAATTGATTCCAACATTTCCAATGAGCAAGTCAAGAGATAATTCAAATCGTGCAGAAAATTTTGGTTTCAGCAGAAAACTTGATAAATCGGTGTGGAAATCTCCAAGAAGAATCACAGCCTCCAAGAACTCCATCGCGATCAATGCATAGTTTCAGGGCCTCTCACAGAAGACATAGTACTAATAACTTTCCTGATCACGCTCTTGATCAAAGTTCAGTTGATAAAAGCGCAGTTACATCAGAATATTGGCATGAAAGAAGGGAAACTATTGAAGTGCCTCGGACGCAGAGAATCTCTGCTGATATTAAGATTTTCCCTCTATCAGCCAATCATCAAAATCAGCTCCTAGTTTTCTTCCAAAAAGAAGAGTGTAGCAGATGAAGCAGGAGCAGTCTTGCAGGCAAAGTTGAAGCAGCTGGCCCCTTCTTCAACATAAAATTCCAAGATTGTTTTAGAATTTTATTCTTCTTAAATTTGTAGAACCTTGTTTGCCATCCACTTGATTGTCTTGTGAAATGAAATTAGGGAAGAACTTTTCAATTGGATTTAGAAGCTGATATCGAAACCCTTTTTCAGCCAATCTATATTGGAAGAATCCAAGAATTTCGATTAAAGGGGAAGGTGGCCAAAGCAGCTAGAAGACAACGAATCTAAAAGAAAAAATGTAGACTACAGAGAATGTCGGACTGCCAAAATGAACAATGCAGTAACACGAAAATGTTAAAAGAAAACTAATCATGAACTATGTAAACGTGACATTGCGTTCATGCAGACACTAAGAACAGAGAATTGCCAGACTCTCCTCTGCAGAAAAAATGTAGACCATTTTTTGGTGGTTATGTCCAATGATTCAAAGATGAGCAAGAGTGTCTCCACTTAACAACGTTATCAATCTAGATAAATGTGAATACTTTTCTTCTGTTCCCAGACTCTCCTCTGCATCTTCATCGGTACATGGATATGGCACAAACTACAGAGCTCGTTTCTTCCACTCAACACCGACAGCTTCATCAGAAGCTAGTTGGAACAGTCAGACAGGTCTATTGGCGAATCCACCAGGTGTTACTGGTATCTCGATGCGAAGTCCTAGCCATCAAGACAAGGCGAAAAGGGTCCTGAACAAAATGGTTTGTTGTTCGAAGATGTCCCTGTTCTGGCAAGAAATCAGTACAAGTTGAAGGAAGACAACTCATCAGAATCACAACTTCCAAGAACTCTTCCGCGATGAATGCATGGCTCCAGTGTTTCACACGGAAGAATAGTACTAATAACTTTTCTGCTTTGCAAGAATAACTGCATTTCGGAGGCGCTCATCCTGTTTCGCAGTTTGAGAAATCGGAAGTCAATGCATATTGAGATCTTCACTTCACTAATTGATGGCCTGTGTAAGGCAGGGAAATTTAAAATTGCCTGGAAATTGTTCTCCAAATTTTGCTGTCAAGATTTGGAGCCGACTGTAGTAACATATACTGTTCTAGTGCATGGACTTTGTGAAATAGGTCAGTTAGAAAGGGCGAAACAGGTGGTACTAGAAATGGAGAAGAAAGGTTGTGTGCCAGATGTTGTGACATTCAATACCTTGATGCACGCGTTCAACAAGAATGGTAAAACAGCAGAAATCATTGAGCTCCTGCACTTAATGAAGGAGAGAAAAGTGTTTCCGAATAATTTTACAGTTTCAGTGGTAATGAAATTGCTTCTAAGAGTTGAAAACTACAAAGAACACTTGAATTTGCTTCCAACATTTCCAATGCGCAAGTCAAGAGAAAATTCATCTCGTCCAAGCGACTTTGATTTCAACAGAAAAACTTGAAATATCAGTCTTTCCTTCTTGAGGTGCCGAGATTCCTACCATTCATTTCTTAGAGCAACAACTTCTTGCAGGCTGGCTACTATAAACTTGAACAAACTCTACTGCACATATCATTTGTAACCACCCACTGTGTATTCTCTGACTTATTTTTTCTTAAAAAGGAAAATCAAAAAGGTCATTGGAGACTTCTTCTTTATGCTTCTTTGTTGTTATTGTGGCACAAACTGATTTTAATTGAACTTCACATGCACGTTAGGGTAGTTTCACACCTTGAGTTACCAACTATAGCTCTTTGAGGCCACATGTTACGTGTATTATACTAGATAATCCAATTGTTTGGATGCTTTCTTTTCAAAAACATTAATAAAAAATGACACCTTGTGCAGACAACATTTATAAGAACATGAACATGAACAATATTCATGATATAGTTTGATACAGTTGCTTCCACGTCGAAAGTCTACCTTCTGTCTACAAGAAACTTCTCAATCCAGTCTACACAAGTAGACTGGCCAAGAGCAACTGCCGTTGCTTGGAAAACCTGACAAATCAACAATAATCAAAGCAGCTCATTAATCACAAGAATGGTAACCAAGACATTCAGTTTTAATGACAAGGCTTTGAAAAGTTAAAGAAGTCCAGTGTCACCAGTTCAATCTTCAGAAAGTTTAGACAACTGATCAATGCATCCTACATCAGCTACCAATAGACACTATATTACAAAACGATATAGTATAAAATATAATTTTTCTAAAACGACGCCTATTTTAGGACGGAAACAATATAATTGTAATATCAAAATGTTAGAACTAAGTTTTATTATAGAACATCTATGACATGAAACATGAAAGTAAATTTGATATCATTTAAAGTTTTCTAATAAATTTAAGAAAGTCATTTGATGACCCTCTTGGTGAAATGTATCAAATTCAACTCAAACTCAATGACTGAGTACAAATGAATTAAATTCTGGGCCACAAAAGAGAAAACAAAGTTGACATTTGTTTTTGTCTTTTTTCGGACGAGGATGGATTTGCACAAGCGATCTATCCACTTGTGACACACTACATATTTGTACGTGAATAAAAACATAATAGATTGACTGCAAAGTGGAATCTGTGATGTCTGAAACCTCAAGACTTTAAATAAAATTTTCATTTGAAAGTAATACAAAAGTTATAAAGATAATAATATCTAGATTGAGTTACAACTACTCTTATTTAACATGAAAATTAAAGGCCAACTTTTAAAAGAAAGTGATAAAGAACTATAAGGTTAACACTAATCTTAAAGTTGAAATGCGGTAAAGAACTATACTAAAACTACATTACGACTAAACCAAGAAAACTAAAAGACAAAAAAAGAAGTGAAGTTGAATCTACGTGCGTCTTTGTCATGCGTCTTCTTTGTCTTTTTATAGACTTTATGTATAACCAACTTTGTCATGTGAAAATTAACTACTTGAACCGTATATCTTGAATAACTTCTCACAACTTAGGACACATGTTAGATCATGTATTATTAATAGGAAGAGATTGCATGATAGTTAATCACACGTGTTCCACTCAAGCGGATTTTTAGAAGTCAACAAATTTGTATATTTATTATGCTATATTAGTAAAAAAAACATGTGAGATAATATTTGTGTATATAATCCTACATCAACAAATTTGTATATTTTTTTTTGTAAATTGACGACATTTTGGTTAGGCCGTGCTCTTTTTAGAAAACAAATAAGTCGAGGAACTGAAATGTTATTTGCCACTCCATTAAGGAAAGTCATTGAAATCGTTTTTGATTGAACCAATGACGTTTCTTTGCTTGAGTCCTGGTATTCCGACCCACTGGGCCGAGATTAATCCGGTTCGGGGAGGAGTTCTAGATGATTAGGTTTCATTCTCCTCTCAGAACCAATGACATTTTAAAACAAAAACATATGCCAAGGGATTCAAGGGAAATTTGTCAATTAATGAAAGCATATTAAACGAGCCAATTTTACGACCCTTTCAAAATACGAATAATCGCCAAAATCAACTGTCGTTGTCTTAATTCTAGAAGTAAAAGCATCATGATTGTATGATTGTTATTAGCGATTTATTATGCGTCAATTTATTTAAAATAACTACTTTAATTCATCTATTTTTTATTTGTAACATTATTTTTTAATTAAAATGTCACCTTTCTTAAATAATTTTCTAATTCCTAAAATAAATATGAAATTTGAAAATTCTATACATTTCTATCTTTTAGGCATGAAAATATAATCAGATTGGTCCTTATTTGACCACAAAAATGGCATAGTGATTATTATCTAGTAGAACAGAAGTCTCTTATCACCAAACATAAATGCACAAATAAATCATAGTGATTGTCACTTCTCAACTATAATCCCTATTTCTTATTTACATTATTATTTCTCATCTCATCTTTTATTTTTTGTTCTTATTTATGTAATTTTACTCAACTAAACTACAATTATATTAAGACCAACAATAATGCCGATTTGTTTTAGTCATGTCGTAATCTTGTCATGTTATTTTCTTTCAAATAACATTATAAAAATTGAATTGTGACATTCAATTCGTAATATAATCATATATACACTCATATATAAATCATGTTATCGTATAAAATTTTTTGCTATAATAATTCCATCAGAAATCTTAAAGCTCTAATCTTCAACCTATGACCATTCACTTGAAAAAATATTAATATTCTACTGAAAAATGAATTTCCAAAAAGGTAGAATAAGTTTGAAAGTGAAGCAATTGACTAAAATGGTGTCATTACACTCATTTGAAAAGTCAAAAAAATGAATTCCTTTATTTTCAATCCAAGCAATATCATCAAAATTATCATATTTCCAAAAAAAAAAAAAACTCTTCTAAACCAATACTTTTTCTGTTTGCATGCTTCCAAAAAGTTAATATTTCCAAAAATTTGGAATAAAAAGACAGAAAAAACAGTGGATCTTTCAATGCCTTGGAGAAGACATTAACAGCAATACAACTTATGCTTCTTATCTGTCTCTCTTTCATTCCCTTACTATTTAAACCACCACATAATTATTTATTCATTTATTTACATTATATATACACACACACACTCTATAGTTCCATATGTGTGAGAGAAATTAGGTAGGAAGAAGAAACAGAAGATGGTCATGGCGTCTTCTTCTTCGAACCTCCATGTTCTTGCTGTTGTTGTGCTGATAATTTGCAGGTTTTATGGGGTGATTGGAGCAGGTTTTGAGTCAATCCAACAAGAAATCTTGGCTGAACAAGAAGCTGATAGAGTCATAAAACTTCCAGGTCAACCTGAAGTTGAGTTCAAGCAATATGCAGGTTACGTTAATGTGAATGAAAGCCATGGAAGAGCACTGTTTTATTGGTTCTTTGAAGCCATGAAAAATCCTGAAGAGAAACCACTTCTTCTCTGGCTCAATGGAGGTATGTTCGTATACATATATTCCATTTTTGGTTCATACCTGTCATTGAATATCAAATTTACGAGCTAGAGAAATCAGTTTTCGGTTTTGTTTGTTTCAGAAACTTTTTTCCCATAATTGTTTCATCTACTTCTTCCTTGCATACATACCTTTCTGCCATATTGCCCACATGTTATTTGCATAGTTTAATCGCAATCGAGCTGCTTATATGTCTCAAACTCATTAAAATATGATTTCCCTTTTCATTCTTACCTGAAATGTGCACTTACAGAATTTGCAAACAACTTATATTCGTATTAGTTCTGTCGTAATTATGTCGTAGTATTTTCTATAAATTATATTATTATTATTGTTATTATTATCTTGGAATAGCCATGCATGTGTTGTGGGTTACATTGATGATATTGAATAAAGGTCTACTAATTAGTCTCAACATATCATTTAAGAATAATTACTTTTGACTATGATTTGAACTGGATTATATGTCTTATTTTTTTCATTTAAAGACTATATTTTTTCATTTACACAAGCAATTTTTTATTGAAAAATGGAGTATCCTTTAATCATGTTTGGTTTGAAAAGAAAATACCGAATATGTTCTTCTATGAGTCAGAAACAATATAACAAAAATGACCGAATTGATCGGTCGGTTGAATCGGTAAACCGTTGAGTCGGTCATTGATCTGGTCCAATTTTACCATCTAGACCATTTTATGAGTGAACCAGTAATGAATCAATAGAAAAATCAATAAACCGAATTAATATTGAAAAAAAAATCTTAAAAATTAAATAATTTTATACATAACATTTATTTGTTTATTATATTATCATAAATTGTTGATTCGATCAGTGAATCATCGGTTCGTTCAGAAAATCGATTTGAAAAATCAGAATTAGTGAAATATGATTTGTGGTTGAGATAAAAAAAAAGTGGGAGTAGTCCCACTTATTTATGATAGCATTGTGAAATGCTATAATGATAGAACCCTTGAATATTACGTATTCAACTAAATGGTAATCATTGTAACTACTAACCCCAATTTGGAATTCTCATCATTATCCACAAACACAAATGAAATAATAAAACAGATAATAAATACATTTTTGTAATTTTATTTTTTGAATGTTACATTTTTGTAATATTTAAAAAGTGGAATACATACCTAATTTAGATTTCATTATTCCGCCTACATAATTACACATTGTACAATTGTCATTAGTAAAACATTATCCAATTGTAATCATAATACGATTTGTGAGTGTACTTTATGATACGATATACAGAATCTTTATAATATTTATATTATAAATAATAATATTTAATAAAAAAATAATATGTCGCAATTACAATATAATTAATATAAATTAACAGTTGGACATAATGTTTGGATTTAAAATACTCCAAATAATTAGTCATTGTTAGTGTAATTCCAAACTAAGACGACACTAACAACCAAAGAGAGAGAATGTGTCCCTAAGGGATAGTTGCAAGGACCACTTTTTATTAATTTCAGTCAACTTTCAATTCATATAATTACAAAACTAAAAGACTATGCCCCATCTTAACCATAAATAAATATATGTAAGTCTACCAAACCATTTACTTTGATTAAGTAGTGATTGAGGTTAAATTTGGTAAGATGGACTGCAGTTGGATTTCCCATTATGCCCCTTAGGAAGGGAATGAAACCTAACCACCTAAAACTCCTCACAAATCGGATTAGTCTCGCCCAGTAAATCCAAAATACCGAAACTTAGACCAAACAAAAATATATAAATCTGTAGTCAATTTGTCATTTGAGAAAAACTTATTTGTATATATTTGATTTAATATTTTTAAGGTAGAACCATTAATATTTTAAATTCTTTTTGTTGGTGTATTAAGAATAATAGATTGCAAAATTAATAATTTGATAAAGTGAGTATATTTAAAATAAATAGGTAAAATAGCTTGTTCAATAGGAGTTACAATATGTCGGTATTTCTTCCATTTTATTTTATGTGGTATAATAGTATCATTTTAGTGTTTAAAATAAATGAGATTATTTATTTTTTTAATAAATTTTTACTTAAAATATTTTATATTAATTTTAATAAAGGATGAAATAAAAAAATTTATTAGAGTATAAAATATGAATATAGATAAATTTTCTCTCAAAATTTTTGGAATTTTAATTTTTTTTTTATGACCACCAGACAAACGAAGCATGAGATGAAACAATGTTTCGCAGAACAAAATAAATATAATCGATCATCAACGGTTCGAAACAACAATTAAACACAGAAAACAAACATAAATTAAGAAATTTAATTTGTATTTATTTTACATTCGAACGTCAAGATTCTTGTCAATTCATTCAAATTATAAATGAGACATAAAACCAAAATTTGGAAATGAAAAAAGTGAATATTCTTTTTCATGTAAGAACAAAGTTCATAGGTCCAAAATTATTGTACAATTTTCTAAATGGTCCAAAGCTACGACCCAATAATTCCAAAAGCCCCTATGGTCCCCTTTTTATACTCTCCAAACTAGAGGTTGAAAATGGGCCGGAACAGCCGGTTCCGGGCCCGAACCGGTGGTTCACGATTCGTGGAATGCCCGAACTAGAATCGGCCCGTCTAGGGTACGGTTCGGGCCGGTCCGGTCACTGTTCCGGGCCAGTTTTTGAACCACCGGTTCGGCCGGTTCTGGTTCGGAACCGGCGGTTCGAGTCCGATTTTCTTTCGAAAAGTAACCGAACCGCCGGTTCACGGTTCCATGAACTTTGGAACTGGAACCGGAAATGGCCGGTTCGGCCGGTTCCGGTCCCGGTTCAGGAACTAGCGGGTCGGGCCAGGCCGGGTCTGTTCCAATCCGACTTGCCGTTTCCGGGCCTACTTTTGCAACTCTACTCCAAACTTTCTGCTGCACTTTTTTCCTTTTTATCTATTGTTAGCCTCTTTCCTTTTTCTTCATTTGATATTTCGAATTTACGAAAACCTTTATCGGAAAATTTCCCAAATCTCATATCGTTTAGGAGCAGAACATAATATATTTGTTGTCAAACTGTTTAAAAGAAAATTTTTGGCATTCTTTTTCCTATAAATATGTTTAATGCTTGAGTTTTTTGGTATCCGTTATAAGTTATTGTGTTTTTTTTTTCTCTGTTATTATTTCTGCGGATATGATTTGAGTTTAGTTCCTTACAAAATTAATTCTAAAGGGTTTGTGTAATTATATTTTTGGGTTAAGGTCCTGGATGCTCATCAATTGGCTATGGAGAAGCAGCAGAACTAGGGCCATTTTTCCCTCAAAAAGATGTGCCAGAGCTTAAATTCAACAATCACACCTGGAACAAAGGTTAATAATTATACATTTCGAGGCATACTTGAATGAATACAAAAACTTGCATCTCAATTGATTGCTTTAGTATTTTTTTTTAATAAAAATTCAAGGGAATCACGAAGGAATTAAGCTGTTCTTTTTTTATTCTCAGTTACAAATTTGTTGTTTCTTGAATCTCCCGTTGGCGTGGGGTTTTCTTACACTAATACCAGCAGTGATATTGACAGTCTCGGTGATTCTATCACAGGTATTATTCTTCTGATCTCAACATGTTCTTTAATGTTCTCTTCGTCAAATTAACCATTTAGTTGTACGAAATTCTCAGCTCATGATTCATACATATTTCTCGTGAATTGGTTCCGAAGATTCCCTCAGTTCAAATCCCATGAATTCTTCATTTCTGGGGAAAGCTACGCAGGTATAATGCGCTTCTATAAGAGAATTATTCTGCAGTATCCATCACATTAATCTGATAAAAAGATTTATTGTTTCAAAATTTTGTTTCTGTTATATTAGTTTATGTGACCCGTGTATGTTATACAGGACATTATGTTCCACAACTTGCTGAACTCATTTATGATAACAACAAGAAAGTTTCTCAGAGTGATTATATCAACCTGAAGGGTTTTATGGTATAAATCTGTAACCTGAGGTAATGTTTTGCATCAATACATGCTATAGACTAGTGTTGTAAGTGTCTTCATCTGTTGCAGATTGGAAATGCATTGATGGATGATGAAACAGATCAAAACGGCATGATAGATTATGCCTGGGATCATGCTGTGATATCAGACCGAGTTTATAATGATGTGAAGAGAGAATGTGATTTCAGCTTGGAAAATGTTACTGATGATTGCAACAAGGCTCTCAGTGAGTACTTTGCAGTTTACAGGATTATTGATATGTACAGTTTATACAGTCCAAAGTGTGTGAACAGTAATTTCAGCAGCACCAGACAACTTCCAACTCTTCTGGGTGCTGCTCCTAAGTTATTTTCTAAGTTTGTAAGTACTGAATATAAATGATTCGATTGAAACATTGCGGAAAGACTGCATCTAATTTGTGTTCTTTTGCGGTTTTCGGCGGTGACAGGAAGGGTGGCATAGGAAACCCGCAGGGTATGATCCTTGTGCAGATGACTACTCAGAAATTTATTTCAACAGGCCAGATGTTCAAGAAGCACTTCATGCAAATGTGACTAAAATCCCATATCCATGGACTCATTGCAGGTATCGATAAATTTCTACTGCTCTTACTACATATGCTTCTTATACATGGTAGTAATAGTTTTTCTTTGTTCTTTCGTTGCCTTTCTGCAGTGATAATATCACAAATTGGGGTGATGCACCAGCATCAATCCTTCCAATTATTAGGAAACTTAAAGCCGGAGGTCTTCGCATATGGATCTACAGGTAAATTGGCTGCTTCAGATTAAACTATCAGCAATCTGTCAATACCAGAAATTACAAACCATAATGCCAACGTTGAATCCGTTGCAGTGGAGATACAGATGGGAGAATTCCCGTGACAGCAACCAGATACACATTGCGTAAACTTGGCCTTAAAACCACTGTAGAATGGTCTCCATGGTATCTCAGAAAACAGGTAACTCTCATAACTCATGAGTTGCAGTCATTTCCAGAGCTAAATTTGAATCCTCAAACTGATTTTTCATTGATGATTGTTTTGCACAGGTGGGAGGATGGACAATAGACTATGATGGATTGATGTTTGTGACAATCCGAGGAGCTGGTCACCAAGTTCCAACTTTCAAACCAAGGCATGCTCTTCAGTTGGTTAAGCATTTCTTGGCTGATAACAAGTTGCCTTCTGCACCATACTGATTTTTTCTTGTCCTATAGCTTTCTTTAATCGAAAAAATGTCGAGTTAGATCATTCAGAAAATCAGAACAAAACATTTTTTCAGCCATAAAAATCGAGTTTGAGGTGTTCCATAAACCAATAGCTTTTTGAAAAAACTAAGTAAAAAAGGACTTTCCGTTGCCGGGACTTGAACCCGGGTCTCTCGGGTGAGAGCCGAGTATCCTAACCAACTAGACTACAACGGAATTTGTTGATTACTGCGTGTGTATTTTTTAATTCAAAAAACAGATAAATCAAAAATTTACATACCAAATTGATTCATATGTAGAAGTTTCAAAAGTCAGTTGAATCGATCGAAACCAAACTGAAAAAACTTAATTTTATTTTTAAGAAATTTGATTTACAATTTTTTCAATTCAGTCACCGAAATCGACTGAACGAACACCATGCATATGCTGCCTCAAAGCACAAAAATTTTACATTTTCTCACGAAGGCGAACATTACAACAAGCTAACCTTCTCGTGTAAGTGATCCAGCCTTCTCTTCTACTTTACACTAACGCTACTTATTCTTCTTCTTAACGTTACAACAAGCGATAACTCAGACTAATGAATGAACATGAATGATACGATCTAATGCATGAAGTGACGTCGTAACTTTGCCTTTTCGTCGAGCTATTAGTTCGCCGTTCATTGATCAAAGAATCCAGGACCTGCCTTTGAAAGGAGCTCCTTCCCGGCATCTTTTCCCATCGCGATCATATCTTCAATTGCGTACGGACCCTTTCTTGACGTTTCGAGCACTGAAATTACAGGTAAAGAGGGAAACCTCTATCGTCAGAATAGAGAGAACCTATATGAAACTGAGAAGATTTTCTTCTTCATAGAAAATTAGCGTACCTCGTGTTCCATCAGGGGAAGCCACCAGCCCTTTGAATATGCAGTCACCGTTTTCATCTTTGGAAGCATATCCAGCAATAGGGGTGCGGCAAGATCCATCCAAGGTCAGAAGAAAGGCTCTCTCGCACGCAACAGCTAGTCTCGTCTCCTCGTGGTTCAATGAAGCCAAATAATTAGCCTGCAGAGACATTGAAAACAAGAACATTATAGATTTTAAACGTTTAAAAGAATAAGAGAGTGTAAGAGAGAACTACTAAATGTTCTAAATTTCATAATCAAAAGCTCAACACCTGTCTCTAAAACTTTTGCCGATGCGCCAAAAAATTTATTAAGCGAGATTGCAAAATGCTGACTTGTCTAAAGGGTGAGAAACCTCAAGCATAATTGAAGTATTTTGGTTTTTATTGGATGAACAATCTGAAAGCATGCTCGGATGTAAGAAAAGAGAGAATACACGTACCATCTTCTCATCATCACTGCGACAGGCAATACCGATGGCCCCTTGAGCAACAGCAGGAAGCATGTCGTCAATTGAAAGAATGGAAGTCACATTTTCAGTCATATTTAAGCGTTTAAGCCCTGCTAAAGCTAATAGGGTTGCTTGTACAACGCCTTCATTAAGTTTTCTTAGTCTCGTTTGAACGTTTCCTCGGAAATTCTCCAAAACCTGCAAATCAATATTAACCAAATGCAGACAATGAGCACTGAATAAGAGGTTATACATTGAGAGAACCACAAATGTACGAGATCACAAAAATTAACATATATAAAACAATGCATTAGCAATCAATGTTCTCTGAAGATTTCTTTCTGTAAACAACAAATAGTCAAACATGAATGCAGGCAAGAATCTTAGCAGATATGGCTGAACTTCAATATATCTATGAACATATACATTATGCCGATGCTACTCTGAGCTAGTTAGAAGTCCCCATTTCTGGATGCGGATCTTGCTGCTAAACATCGACTGGAACCACAGTAGTATAACATCGCAGTAATTGCTTGATCTGCTTGCTCTACTATCAGTCTCAAGATAATAAATGATCAAATGTATCTAATTACTTATGATAGCGTTTGAATTTTTACAGTCAACGACCGCGGTCATATAAATCTCAACCAAAAAATAGAAAATTCATAGGGTAGGACTACAGCAAATCTAATCATTATCATTTAGATACGGAAAGACCTCTTAATCAGAGAGATCGTAATAGAAATTTATCCTAGTAAGAAAAAAAGAGATATGCAATTTCAGTGTCATTGAACAATGCTCATCCATATTCCAAGGCCTTTAGGAAAATACCCACATCAGTAACCATGTTTCCAGCAGAATGCTATTAACATATTCTAAGATATGCTTACTGTGAGTGATGGATATCTATGAAGAATTTGTGACTTTCTTCTGAGGGAAGCAGTACCGATGACACTCCCAGCTGGAAGATCTGCGAGAGAAGTGGCACTCAAAGAAATAAATGCGTCTCTAACATCCTCGCGTGGAAGGTTGCAAGGAAGAATCGTCTTCTCTGGCAAATACGTGGGAACATCCTTCATCGAGTGGACTGCAATGTCGATATCACCATTTATTAAAGCTTCATCAATTTCTTTTGTAAACAATCCTTTCCCACCAATATCAGCAAGAGGTTGAGTCAATATTTTATCTCCTGTTGTCTTTATTATGACAATTTGAATAGCTCCCTCTTCGGCAAGCTCTGAATGCGATGCCATAAGCTTGTCTCGTGTCTCATTAGCTTGAGCAAGTGCTAAGGGGCTGCCATATGCAGATCAAGAAAGTGCGTAAATGAGCTTTTAGATGCTTAAGAAGATTCAGAGAAATGCTTTAAACAGCGTTAGATCAACAGGAATGTCTTGCTTACCGACTGCATTGTGCAAAAATTAAATTACCAATATACAAAAAACAATAGAAGGAATTATTTTTGTTAAAACAAAGTCTACTTACATCAAATTAACCGGAACTTTATTAAAATTAATCAACCAAATCATGAATTTCAAGTTGAGACGAATTAAATGTATAACTGAAGCGATCAAGAGCTACAATACACTCATTCAAAAGTAAAAAACAGAGCTATAAAAACAAATCTAAAAGACCAATACCACTAACTTCACAGCTGCACATTCCAATTACATTAAATACCAAACATATTACAGCTAAAAACACACAATTGAACCAAATTTTAAGCTAAATTCACAAACAAAAACCAGCCTACAACACAATTACAACCCAGAAACCATAAAAAAGCAAACTTTAAGTACCTTCCTCTAGTGCCAATTCTAATAAGAGCAACTTTAGGCTCTTGGGTTTGTTGTTCAACAGCAAGAGAAGCCTTAGCGAACTTAAAACATCGTTTGGGAACAGGAAAAGATTGAGTCTTGAAACGCGGGAGAGAGAACCCAACAAGGCCTTGGCTTGCATGGAGAGAAGAAAGAGTCTCCATTGAGAGAGAGAGAGAGAGGTTTAAGGATTGGGTTAGAAGGGAAGTGAGAGATGAGTTGAATTGCTGATGTTGTCTGTTAGAGGGGAGTGGGGTGCAAATCTGTATCAGGATAGGATATGAGGATTACATCACCTGTTCTTTTATGTCCTTCTCTGCCATTTCAATTATTAATTGTGAAAGTTTTCACTTTTACCATTTAGCTATTATCATCATTTGCTAATTTCCATGTGCTTAGTTGTAGAAGCTCAGATCACATAACTACTGAGCTTGATGTTGTCATTCTTTGAGGTAACGAAGGGCTAGGTTAGTTAATTGATCAAATATTTACGACTTTTCATACTGAATGAGTCAAATTCATCGACTAAATTATAGGTTGAGGTCTTAATGATCCAAGATTCGTGTGCAGATTTTGTTTTGGTGAATGAGTATCTAAAACTTTATTTGAAATTCGGAACTGTCCATATTCGGTTTTGGTTTTATGATTCATAGACCCGTGAACCAACAGTTCGGTTTTTATTTTTAGTGAAAAACTAGTCGATAAATCGCGCTCGCGCGGATGTCGTTTAAGTATCAAAATTTTTTAAAATTATTAATATAAATTAAAAAATACTTTAAAATAGTTGAGATCGTACCATAATAATTGGAAAACATAAAACATATAGATCAAAGTATATTAATTTGAAAGGACAAAAAAGTAGTCTTCTATTAATAGGTTAGATTCAATACTTTGTAACCCACAAATGGTTGGTGCAGTGATAAAGCGCCCCATCGATTGGCTCCTCGCTTCCTAAAGGTTGCAGGTTCGAGCCTGGTGGAAGTGATCCTCGTGAGGGAGCTCCCATGCCTCTCGGAGCGGTCCGGAATAGTCGGGGTCCAATGTGGCCACCGGATACCGGACGGTGTCGCAAACACAGCGGACCAAAAAAAGATTCAATACTTTATACTATTGTCATAGTACCACCAATAAAACACTCTAAAATAAGTATTTACCACTTGGCTGATTTATATTTTACACCTATCCTATTTTCATTTAAGGTTTAAAGATTTTTGTGACTTCCTCATATGTTGATAATCAACCGCAACTTTTGCCTATATATGTCTATTGCCATAAAAGAAAAAAACATGCCCTCTACAGTACATGCATGTTTAAGAATCCATGAGGTTTAGTTTGGTTGACAATTCAGTCTCATGTGTACTTCCAAGATCAAGTCATAGAGGAGTTGCTCTCATGAGGTAGGAGTTATGCCTCTCTCTTCCATCCCAAATTAGTCTTCACCGAAATTGAGAGGTACTAGATGGTACAAACAAAAAAAAATGCATGCTTAAGACAAATCCCATAGCAGCCCACAATGCTTCACCAAATGAACCAACTATTAACCACTTGCTCTGTAACCAAAACAAATGAACCCACTAAAATTTCATATTTTTTTATCCCTGCAACGATTTTCTTTTAACTACTAACAATTATACATTCTAAAATCTGAATTTAATATTTCATGTCTTAATCTTCAACATTACTAATATTACAACATAGTCTTTTCTTAAATAATTTTATTAATGTAATCTACATTTCATTACTTGCTTAACGTTGAATTGTCCTTGTGTGTTTAAAATAACTTCAATATATACAAAAGACAAATTCTTATTTGTTATTATTAGTGGAGCACAAATTCAGTCCATATCTACATAACAATTACTTTATGTTTGTTATTGATTCTTCAATTGAGGTCTTGTGTATGAAAAAATGAGTAGAATATAACATCAGAATCTTGCTAAAGGTCAGCAACATCAATATATGAATACAAGTGACTAAACTTAGCAGAGCAGAGGATGATTGCACAACCTTTTCAAAATACGGTTGAAACATCCAACAAAAGACTGAATCCAAATGTATTCCACAAACAATAATATTTATATTTGTAATAAAGATAGGTTATGTAAATGGTAATCCTATGTTCAAGTAAAAACAAAATATAACACTCAAAGAACCACATACACCCATAAATATTGCAGCAAGA
>CANYCX010681470.1:0-15260 GCA_948193385.1 Breynia disticha f. nivosa
CAGATGCAGCTATTCTTCTCCAACCGACCACCCTCATCTGACAACGCACCGACAACGATCCCTCAGCCACCTCCACTACAGCCTCCACCTTCTTAGATATTTTATTTTCTTTTGTTTTTTATTTTATGTACGAATGTTATATTATATTTTTGATTTTATATATATTTTATTTTATCGATATGTTTTTTTATAATATTTTCCAATTTCTCATTTTAAATATTAATTTCATATTTAATTTTAATTTTATAATTAATTTTCAATAAAAAATAATATAAATATGTTATGAAAAACAAATAAAAACAAAATTATTTTTAGCGACCACTTGGTCGCTCAATAATCTGATCAGCGTCCACGTGGTCGCTGATTATTGAGCGACCAAGTGGTCGCTAGATGATCAACGTCCACGTGGACGCTGATCATTCGACGTCCACGTGGTCGCTGATTATTTAGCGACCAAGTGGTCGCTAAAAATAATCAGCAACCACGTGGTCGCTAATACGCTTAATGACCACGTGGTCGCTAAAAAATCAGCTAAATGAATTTACGACGACGTTTTTAGCGACCAATTTTTGTTCACTAAATTTTGCCGCTAAATTCATTTGGCGACCAATTTTAGTGTTATAGCGACCAACTAAAAACATTTTTTTTTTGTAGTGTCGACTACCTAGCTTATCGATTATCCGTAATTTCTAACTTTTAAAGTAAATTCAAAATCAATTCTATATATAAATTTCGTAATTAACTCCGAGAAATTCCTATAACAACTTACCAATCGGTATCCTGCTCGATACTACAATCGATTATGTGTTTTTGGTTCGATTTTAACCTATTATTTGAAAATCTGTCTTTCTTTCTCTCCTCTCCTTCTCTGCTTCTCTTTTCTCCTGACCCTCTCTCGTTATATTTCACTTTTTTCTTCTTGCAATTTCCTTCTTTAGCTCCTTTTAAACCTTATTTTGCTAGCACCAGCTTCAACTTCCAAGTTAACCGAAAAAAATGCCACAAAAAGGGGACTACACGTGGTCATTGAAGATTACACGTTGTGGGGCTCACAACGTGTAGTATACTACACTTTGTCGTTCCCACAACGTGTAGTTCACAATTCACCACGTGTACTTTCTTTTCCTCCGTCATTTTCTTTTTTTATGTTCACTTAACATTAGCCTTCCATCAACTTTCCATCAACCATCCATCAACTTGTACTTAACCACTTATTTTGTTCATTTTGTCAGATTCATTATTATAATTATTATTAATCATTTTAATTATTTCATTATTATACGGTTCTTAAGACGAGGATGTTAAATTTACTGTGCATCCTAATTTTTACTTCAACTTCTCAGCTTTTAGGCAGAATGCTCATCACTTTCGCGATACCTTTAATCAAGTTTGGTTCCTACGAAGCCATCATTAATGTACATTGATACTAATTATAGCATAAGACATGGTCTTTCCCAAATTTCTCAGTCTTCCATCTACTTTATGGAAAAATACCCATCTCAAACGCGATATGGTAGCCATTTCTTGAACGTGACCAAATGCTGGTTAACGTATGTTAGTCTCATTATTAGCATATGTTATTTTTTGCCTGGAATTCTAACTTTGCCTACAAATTCAATCTTAATCACTTGAAAGAGATAACACATTATCAAAACTAATTGAAGACTCAAATTTTGATCAACACTAATCCAATAGACGATGCATCGGTTGGGTCATCAAGTTAGGGCGCAGATTGGGTCGAGTCAATGAGTCATTTTTGGGTCGAATTCAGGTCGGGTCGAACGACTCGTCGCTTGGGTTAAACGACATATCATTCACTGTGCAACTGAACGATGTGTCGTCTAGTCTTAAGTGACGCTGTTTTGGTCAAACGACATGCGCACGTGTTGTTTGGCCAAGCAGTGCAACTCCTCACCTGACGCCCAGTCGCGACGACCGCTAGTTATGGCGCTTGTACACCACGCTACGCCTTTTGTGTTGTTTTTGACAATAAAAATGTCTTACCCTGACTATTTTCGATCTTCTAAGATCGATGGTATGGTCATATTTGACAGATTCTGATCTTTATTTTCATATTTGTACCATCTTACAATTAGCGATCTAATTTTCGCGATAAACATGCACAAAAAAATTCCGATTTCATACCATAATTACTCTCATCAATTTAGAAATGTAATTCACACATTTGAAGAGCATTTAGCTCGAAACTAATGAAAGAATATATATATATATAACGAATAAAAATAAATAAAACGAATAGAAATTCTGACCTCGTAATCTGCTTTATCACAACAGAAGATTGTCGTTACCACATTGAAAGTGTTTCGTATCTACACACAAATGTGTTGAGATACAGACAGAGTAACGCTCCCGAAACTACACCGAAAATTCTTCAATCGACTTAAACTAAGAGAGAAAATTTTGATCATTTTCTCTCTCTAAAGAGAAATTGTAATATGATTTGCCGTGAGAAGAAATGAGGGGAGAAGGGTGGTTTTGTTTATAGAATCTTGGGTGTCATTTGGTGAATAGGCAATTTTTTTATCAAATAATATTTTAGTCCTTAAACCTAAAATAATTCTAATTTAATTCTTTTTTCAAATAAACTATAATTATATTCCTAAAATTAATATTTATTCGACAAATCTAATGTCATGGGCGGAATAAATTATTTTTTTAATAATTAACTCATCAACACCATAGTCTGCGATACTTGATTGTGATTATAATAGTAACACTTGATTTTGTATAAAGTGACACATGACATATTTATGATTGAAATAAATTTCTTAGTTGTAAGTATAAAAATTTGTTGTATGAGACGAATCATATGAAAAAAAAATAAAACTAATCTATTTATGTTAATATGAGATAAATTATATTAAAATAAAAATAACACTATATTTATTTTCTAATATTATTTATATTTCTATTAAATTTTTTATGAATAAAATAATTTACATAGATTTATTTATTATTTAAATCAATTTTTTAGTTGTAAGAATAAAATCAAATTATTTTTTATAGAATGAGATAAATTATATTAAAATAAAAAAATTAAATTATTTTGATGATTTGAGATAAATTATATTAAAACAAAAAATAAATTTGTTTTTGTCATATTCTATATATTGTACATGTCATCCTGCTATAACGCGTATGCGTAATGTGTGTAGTTGTTAGTGAAGGTGCTGAGTTTAGTGCCTTTGTCAATATCTTCCTTCACATATGCAATTCTGTTGCCTGTTCTTGATCATATGCAAGTCGTGTTACAGCCTACAGGAAGGATGCTACTTAACCCAACTCGTAAAAGTCACTAACAACTAAACGAGGCAGACTGTGAGAGCAGTAATTGTTAAAAACAGTTTTAGTTAGTGCTGAGCACCGGATCTTGGTGATTTTCGAATCAAACAGAAAAATTGAATCGAATAGGTCCGAACCGAAAAAAACCGTTAATTTTGACTTTTCCCATACCAAACTGTTCCGAAAATTTTATACGAAATAGTTCTAGATCTTAGAGAATAATCATACCGAAAACCGTATCGAATTGTACCGAATCGTTCTGAATTGAAGAACTAAAAAATAACTTGTATATGTATGTAATATTTTTTTAAAATAAATGAAATAATTAAACAATATTTCTAATTAAACTTTAAATCTATAACTATGTGAATGTACTTAAACTTATTTTAGATAGAAAAATTATTCATTAAATTTTAATTTAAATTCAAAATATATTTATTTTTAATTATTATTATTTCAAATAATTACTTATAACTAGTAAAAAGATAAGCATATAAACTTTTATTTATAGAAAAGTGATAAGTTGATGATAATTAATATTTGAAATACAATTTTTTTAAACAAAATATATACAAATGTGCATTATACATAGGTAATCATAATTTAATCTCTTAAACATATTTCAATACTATAATACTTTATTATTTAATTAATTATTTTGTTCTGTTTATTAAATTAAAAAGTGTCGTGTGGATAATTAGAAGGTTGCATTCTTGAGATTAAATATCATGTGATTGTATTCATTTAGATTCATGAAAAGATCTATGTAATAAAGCCATGCACAAACTAGTTTATAAACTGCATTACCGACAATATATTGTGAGATTTTAAAGTGTAATCATCCTTTATTTTTTTAAAATAAATGTATTAACGTGACATTAATTTCATGCTTACCTCATGTTAATTTACAGAAATTAGCACTCAATCAAATATTTGTTAATGAAAAACTTCGGTAATTAGATGAATCGACTTTACGGAGAGTCGAGTTTGACACGATTAAAAAAAATCAATATTAATAACTAAAAACTTCAAATTTGAAATTGATCATTTCTTGGAGTATTTTTTATCTGTTAATAAATTTTATTTCTAATAAACATTTTTTAAATGTGACAAAAGATCTTGAGATCTGTAAAGTTATTCAACTTAGGTAAAATTTAGATTATTAATAATGTAAATACAATTTTAATTTTAAAATAAATTATATATTATTTATTTTTTAATATACCTCAATTAAGAATTAATATTTTCATTCTTGATTTTTTACATATTTAATGGATGATAAACGAAAAAAGTTTATTCTTTCAGAGATAAAAACTTTCTTATTTGATGATTATGTTTTGAATCGCTAAAAGATTTTCATTGTTCTATTTTTTTTTATTTGCGAATATTAATATTGTAATACATAAGAACTTTTTTATTTAATGTCATGTTTGGAATATTATTTTTGTTATGTGTGAACATTGATGTTATGCTTACAAGAGTTAATATATTTTTATTTCAAACTTAATTATTCGAAAATGTTAAAGGAATTTAGTACATATAAATGATGAATGCAACGTCCCGAATTCCCAAAATCCCGACCCGTTAGTACAAAAATTTTGGGACGGGATGAATTTAGAGATTTATAATTACGGAACAAGGGTGGCTTTTGAATTCTAAAAACCCTGAATATTTAGAACGGGAAGAAGATTTTAAAATTCTCGATCCGAATAGTACCGTTATCACTCCTAGTTTTATTATACAAAATGAAACTCTCCAAACTTGAATATATTGTCTATACAGAAAATATATATATATATATAATATACACTAGTCAAACATGTATTAAAAAATTCAAGAGAATCAGAAACAAGCTAATACTTACTATACAGTTGCTGAAGAAGGCTCCTGCAAAAATGTATTTGTGAAACAAACTCAGATTTTCAACCTTCAAACCATCCTCCGTTCAGTCTCCATCCTCCAAGTGTTAAAGAGTATAGTTACAACCTTTAAAATTGGATTTATCTTGAATTAAAAAAAACATATTTTTCTGTGATCTCATTTCATAAAAAAAAAAGTACTGTAAAAAAGGATTAGTAACACAAATCTGCCAGATGAGATATCAGTGGCTCACACTTGAACACACTTCCTTTTTACCAACAAGTCAATACTACTATTCCAACGACATGCTCTACATAGATCCAGCACCCTTCTTTTGTTTTGTTTTGTTTTTTCTTTGTATTTCTATAGAGCCTCAAACAAAGAAATGCCAGACATTAACCTTGCAGATTATTCCTTTGTCCGAGTAACCTTGCTGAACTGGAAATCATGAAGTTATAACTTAACAGGATTATCACAGAACCACTTAGCCAGAAACATTATTAGATTGTTAGTTGAAGAGTCCTAAAGCACAGATTTACCAATTCTTCAATCATAACCACAATCTATCCATGCATACAAAGTTCTAAAATAGGAAATCAATATATAAAAACTCAACCATTAAACTAATTAGGATTGTCTCATTCAAAGAATCATATGCTTCATCAATATTCATTATCAAAGTACTAATCAACAATTGTCTCAAAAACAAACAAAGCACAAGATTTGAATCTAATCCTCATATAATTAGATAAATACAACCCAATTGATCTGTGGTGTGGTGGAGGGTGGATATTGATTATTTCTGATAAGAAGAAGCTCAAAACGGCTTCTGATTCCAAAGAACAAACGGTCTGATGATAATGATGAAAGAAAAGAATATACTCTCAAGAGCAACACTCAAAAGCAATCCAAGATTGGCCACTGAATAGAACACAAGGGCTTAGTTATAAAAGCAATAAAAATAAAAGAAATACAAGTTTTCAGAAACAATATAAAAATTGTGATACAAGAAAACACAATGAAAATTATTTGCTCACAAAATTATCTTAAATTCTGTTTCTTTTTCTACTCCATAATGCTCTCTGGCTCCTCTTGTTACTCAACGTTTTGCAAGCTAGTGAAAGGAATGAACCAAAATCTCCCTTTAATGGCTCTAATGCGTTTGCCTCATGAACCCACCTGCCAGGGGCGCCACTATCTCTAAAACACATTTCTCCCTACTTATTACTGCTTTAAAAAAACATATAATAATGACACACATCAACCAAATATTTCGTATTAAGTAACTAATAAATTATCTTATTTAGTGGTCAATGAAACATTCTTAGGACATGTTGCATTAATAATAGGGCCAAAATATACCACTAACAAAAATCAAATCGCCCTCTCCCACCAAATCCTGTCCTTTACCTAGCTAGATTCTCTCCACTAAACCAACAAAACAAAAAATCTTCAACCTAACCATGTTGTCTCCAAACCCTTTTTCTCTCTTTTGTGCTTTACTTCTTTGCTTACCTTTAGCCATTCTTTTCACCATAACCACCCCAACCTCCTCCTCCTCCGCCCCAAGCACCGCCACAAACCACCATTCTAAGACCAACCCACTTCCCGTTTCCGTAATTAAACCTAAAATCACCAAACCCCATTTCCTACCTCTTCCTAAAAATGACGATTTGCTTCTTCAACTCGCCTCCCGACTTAACCCAGTTCCGAAAACTCCACATAAAGTTGCTTTCATGTTCTTAACGACTTCTCCTCTTCATTTTGCTCCGTTATGGGAACTTTTCTTTAACCAAACTGCTAAAAACTTATACAACATCTATGTCCATGCTGATCCAACTCACGAATACGACACGCCGTTTTCAGGTGTGTTCGCGCGCCGAGTTATTCACTCCAAGCCTTCTCATCGTTACAGTCCAACTTTAATCTCCGCCGCGCGTAGATTACTTTCTCACGCGCTCTTGCACGATCCTGCCAACTCCATGTTTGTGTTACTTTCCCCTTCTTGCATCCCACTACATTCTTTCAACTTCACGTACCGGATTCTCACGCGCTCTAATGTGAGTTTTATCGAGGTGTTGAGAAACGAGGTGGGGAGCTACGATAGGTGGGCAGCGCGTGGGGAAAACGCGATGCTTCCCGAAGTGGAGTTCGAAAAGTTTCGGATTGGGTCACAGTTCTGGGCGTTGACACGTAAGCACGCGAATATTGTTGTTTCGGACCGTGTGATATGGCCCAAGTTTAATCAGACGTGTGTGAGTAACGATACGTGTTACCCTGAGGAGAATTATTTTCCGACACTTATCCACATGAGAGATCCAGGTGGCAGTGCTTCAGCGACATTGACGCACGTGGACTGGAGAGGGGCTATAGGTGGTCACCCTCGGATGTATAATGAGAGTGAAGTGGGACCAGAATTGATCAGGACGCTTAGAAGATGTAGGCCTAGATACGGTTATGAGGAAATCAACGGCTCAGATGTTACTGTGATGAAGAGAAATGACCCGTTTTTGTTTGCGAGGAAATTTTCGCCAGAGTCGGTTGAAGCGCTTTTGAGTATAGCCAAAGAAAGCATATTGGAGGCTTAGTAAATGTATAGTGTTGAAAGAGGAAAACTTTGATATCTTTTTTTTTTTATTTATTTATGGATGATTTCATTTGGCAAAGCCAGAGGTGTTGTGAAGAAAACTGTAATCTTTTTTTAAAGGGAAGAAAGTGCTTTTGGAGAGAATTAAATTTGAAGTGTGATTTAATTGTTCTCCAAGGAAGAAATATAGTGTTTAAAAAGATTTTTGTATATATGATGGTATAATTGTGCCACGAATGTTTTGGATGATTTCAAATTTGTTCTGATGTCTCATCGTTTTACTTTGCAGAATTTGAAATAAAATGAACCAATTAAAAAGATATAAAATTTAGATAAGATGAGTGACTTTTAGGAGTACTAAAGTCGTAAGAATGATTGATTTAATTCCAATTTCCAAGATTCGTCAAAATGAAAAGAGAAAAAAAGATTTTGCAAATGATAGTAATCAGATAATGCAAGACTAATTTATTCTGTTTAGTACGTTTGAGTTATCGAATAAATATAATTAAATTAAGGAACTTAATTATAATTTATTTGGTTAAAGAATTAAATTAAAAATATTTTTAGTTTAAGAACTAAAGTGTAAATGCGAAGGTACTTATTTACTAATAAGTACTTCTGCTTCTATAAATATTCATTCTCACCACACATTTGTAACCTCTCTTACACATTAACTTCTAACACAAATTTGAATTCAGTTTGTGGAGGTTTTAGAATGAAAATTCTAAAATTTTCTCTCGGGTGATTGAATTACGGTCTAAGATCGGGTGCGAAAATTGTCTGTATTCCGACGCGTTTGCGTCTGTGGATACGAGCATACCCTCAATGAGTTAACGTCCTCTTCCGCTACGTTGAACAAATTTTCAGGTTAGAGTTTCCATTCGTTTTATTTTTTGCTTTAATTAATTATTAGTTAATTAATGTGTGTGTGTTATATCGATTTCTTTTAGTTAAGGTTCGCAAATGATTTCAATGGTTTTTAAGAAAGTATAATATTGAGTTTAATTTTTTTTAGTCTAATTTAATGTTTAATATTTGTATTATAGTTTAATTTAAGATTTTAATTAATAATATAATTTTTATTTTAATAGTTGAATTAATGATTTATGATAAAATAAAATTAATTGTTATTTATGATAATATGGTGAGTCCCCTCTTTGAGGGGACTCATTGAGGCAACAGCTCTTGGTCGTTCGATTTTGTGAAAATAAATCTGAGCCTTTAATTTATTCAGTAAAAACAGTTTTAATTTTACGTAATTTGTATATTTTCAGTTAAACGAAGAAGGGGCCTCATTGAGTCCCCTTCTTAAGAGCCTCATATTAAATTTACCTTGAGCTTGAGTTTATTTTGGTTGTTGAGTTGTTTTTGATAGTTAAATCCTGGTTGTCATAGTAAAATATTATTGTTTTAAAATGAGGATGTGAAATATTAAAATTTAATGTTTTAATATAACATCGCTAGTAATACGTAAACTTCTATTTATTAGTATACTAATTAACACCTTTATTAAGCTATCATATTAGGAAAAAATGTTTGATCCAATATTGTAATTTTAACAAAATATTGAACCTAAAATTAAACTTTAACTCAAATATTAATTAATCAACTCTGCTATTTTTTTTATTCAAAGCTATATGATAATTATTAAAAAAATTTTATAATCATATTTATGAAAATATTTAAAAATAAATTTTATAAATTTGTTTTTTCGCATTTTTTTATATTTATTAATAAATATAAGTTATAACTGTGAAATTAAATTATTAATTTTTTATTATCATTATAGTAAAATTCTAGAATAAAAATTATTAGAAAAATAAAATTATTTAATAAATCATTTTTTATCATATGGGTACTATAGCATTAATGTTATTATTTTTAAATTTTAAAATAAAAAATCTAATGCACATACATGCTTTATTATTTTATTTTTAATTTGTATTCCTAAAATGAATATTTTTTATTCTTTAATCAGTGCTCTCACAATTTTTATTATTTTTATATATTTTGAGGGTTTGTACAAATTTTAAATAATAATTCATTTGTTGTCAGTAATATTTGTTTAACAACTAATTGAATGTAACGCTTAATTTTCAATTAAGCACAAGCACTAAATCATAATCTAATAGAAATTTCAATTTCAGTCCCTTTCCTCGCTGTTTCCTATTTCTCTTCATTTCCATTAATCAAAAGCACAAGTAACAATCTCTCTCGAAACACTTAAAACACGAATACAGCAAGAATCCTAGTTATTAATTCGTAAAAAGCGGTAAGTTCACTCTTCCTTTAGTTTTTTTTTTTCATTTTGAATGATTTTTTTATTCCATTTTTCGCAAGAACACATTTAATTACAATAACTTAATCTACAAATCTGGGTTTAGTTTATAACTAGACTTAGCCATTTTTTTATCTAAATTTTTACATGAATATATAATTTAATAAATAAATTTAATTTATATCGTAAAGTTAATTAAAGTTTTAATAATCTTAGTGAATATATTTTTGAAAAATATGAAAATTTAAGTTTGAAAATAGTAAATTAGAAAAAATGATTGGTTATTATTATTAATTAGTATTGACTTAAATCATTAATAATAAATTGTCAAAAAAATCATTAATAACAATATTTTAAAAAAGTATTAGATAAAAATATGTTTTATTTTACATAAAATGAGACAATAAAAAGACAATTTTGTATCACAAAATAAAATAGAGATAGTATCTTATACTATAAAAATAGTTTAATTTTATTATTATCTCAGTTCAATTTGGTGGGTTAAAGCAAGGGGTCTCTCTGAGTGAAGAAGGGAAACACAGGAACCTTCGATCTTGATCGCTCACTCTGTGCCAAAACGAGGCCTTTTTGTCCTCTTTTCACTCTCTTTCACTTCCAAGTAATCCTCACTTCCAGTGTTTCTCTTCTTCAGTCAGAGAGAGGTCTTCCTCTAACCTACAGAGTTAAGCTCAGTCAACACATTATGTAACACCCTGAAAATAGTAGAATTAAAATAATATAAAAATCAGATTAAATCGAAAGTAAATGGAAAATAAAAGGACTGAATTACAAATGCAGGGATGAGTAGTGTCTCGGAAATGGTTGGCACAAAGGAGGAAGCACGAGGTATGCTTGGTTTTGTTTGGTTGTGCCATGGATGAGGAAGTAAGCACGAGCTGTGCTCGAATTTGTTGGATCATCCCATTGATGCGGACCACGATCTGATGGCACGACTTGTACCATTGGTCGTGTTGTGTGCTGTCCTTATGAACTGTGTGCAACTTTTATGAGCTATGTGCTCTTTTCTAAGCTATGTGCTATCCTCTGTTATGTGCTAATGAGGATTCATACATTTTGGTTTATGCAATGGAAAATGAGATGCTGAAACATTCATGTTATGGTTATACAAGCTATTGATTGATATTATAAGTGTTGTACTTACGACATGTGCAAATGTACTATAGTTTGAGAATATGAGCAAGTATGTGATATGTGAATATGATTTGAATAAAGCAAGAATAAACTTTTGTTATGAATGAGGTTATGTATTGGGTTAGGAATGAAAAGATACATGAGGGCATACTTATGTTTTTGGTAATGAGTTATGCTTAAGTTCTTATGAGAATGAATGTTATGAAATGCAAAAGTTGCATATGATAATAAAACTTGGAAATCATTATGTATAAGTATTCATTTGCTTTTGAGATTTATTGATAAGTGATTTTGATATTGGTTAGTGGAAGGAATGAGTGTATAAAAATGATCATTTGATGACTAAGGACAAGTTAAGTATTGCGAAAAAACTCATAAGTGTTTTGTGGTTGTTTTGTAACTAGAGTGGCTTGAAAAGAAACCTGGAATGTATACTATCTGAGCGTGTTACATGTTGCATGAAGAACTGATTGACTTATGTTGATGTGCAGAAGTTTCAAACATTCCAGAGGGTCAGCACGCCCGTAATGTTAAGCAACACGGGTGGCGTGTTGAGCCCATGCTGTCAATTCTTCTGTATGACCTGTGCCTATAAATCTATTCTTAAGTAGGATGAGCACGACAGGCATGTCATTAGCACGAACCGTGCTCTCTGCACAGTTTTATGATGAAAAGCATATTCATTTAATTGGATGAATATTAAAAATGGATACATAGGAAGGTTAACTATAGCATAAAGTGCGTAAAGCATTAAAATGAACGAAGTACTGATACATTAGCTACCTTGGTAAGTATAGTTAAACACTTACTGAGTAATCAAATTATTCACGTTTGTTTGAATGTGTTGTGCGCAGGAACAGAAGGACTTCCACGAGGAGGATTCGAGCACGTATTTAGCAAACATGGATAATTTTGTAAAAGAGTTTTTAAAAGAAGTTAATTGGTTTGAATTCTTGTATTATAATTGCATTATATGTGATGTTATATCTGATAATGTGTTAATTCTTTTAATTATAAACATATATTTATCCATGTTTTGAAAATAATTGAAAAATAACGGAAATAATTTAGAGTGTCACAAATTAACCACGACCGAACTAGACATTCTCGCTTACTTCAAGGCTTTGTTGGTGGTGTTGTTGACTTCCCTGTTCAAGGCATTTTCGATCCTTAACTTATTGGGTATATTTCATCACTATGCTTTTCTTTATTACTTCTTCTCTGTTTCTTTATTGTTTAAATTCAATAAAGATTTTTTTCAATAGAAAATGGTTAATTTTGATTGTTATTTGTATTGTTTGATTAATTTGGTTAAGTTGGTTTGTGTTTCAGCGGTTCTTACTTCATATATGAGTGTACATATTTTTTGCTTTATTTCTTGAATTCTATAAATATTGATTCATTTTGGAGAAAATGATTAATTTTAATAGTTCTCAATTGCAGTTAATTAAGTTCGTTTGCACTTCAGTTGTTGTTTCATATTCTGATGAGTTCATATGTGTATATTATGGAATTATTGCTCATTTTTTATAGTTTTTGTGTTAGTGAAATATATTATGAAGTTAATTAGTGATTGTGTTGTTTATTTTCTAAATTATTATAATTGACTATTTTTTTTGTTTTTGTTGTTCTTTCTTGGGGTTGTCCTTTTCAATCAGGGCCAATAGATCTTCATTGGCCTTGTAATATATCTTTATCTTGGTTCTCTAAAGCTTGTTTTTATTCTTCCTTTTTTGCCATTTTATCTCTCAAATGTGATTGGTGACTGGTGATGTTTGTAATAGAAAATATAGGCATTGATTTGTTTTCTTCATTTGTTGCTTTCTTGCTTTTGGTTAGACTTTATTTTACAAAAGTGAAACTCGGATACCCTCCTCGAGAGTTCAATGTGCAGATCGATACCGGATGTGATGTCTTGTGGGTTAACTGCAATGCTTGCACAAACCGCCCCCAATCAAGTGGCTTGGGCAGACGATTTGTGGCTCTAAACATAGCGCCAACATGTTGCACTTATTGACCTTGGCTATAAAGTCACCACCATACATGGAGCTCTTACTTATGAAGATCGAGATAAAATAGTCAAAGAATTTAAAGATGGCTTAACTCAAGTTCTCATATCTACCGATCTTCTAGTTCGTGGCTTTCATCAGCAACAGGTACTATTTTCTCCTCATTTGGATATGGTATAAAGCTGGCACCTTGTGTTCTATGCTTCTCTTAGCTTGATTGTTGTCCTCATACAAGTTAACTTGATGATCAATTATGATCTTTCTATTAAGCGTGACAGTAGGACAGAGCCACGTTGTGAGGTTTACTTGCACAGAATTGGCAGGGCTGGGCATTTTGGTCGCAAAGGTAATTTTCTGACTTCATCTTCTCTCCACATTGATATTGTTCACTTGATTGCTGTAGTTTGATAAAAGTAAGCCGTATTTGTTTTTTTTACATTGACAAAGTGGTTTGTCACTGTACAGATCATACATTTTAGTTGACGTGTGTCGAGAACTTGCATTAATGTTCGAGAAGTATGCCACTTTTGTGGATAAGTGCTTAATTGGTATGAGTTTGATAAAACTTGTGAACAAGTTCTTGTTGAGAGAACAAAATAAAATTTTGATAGTATCAGCGAACTACCTTTCTTTCTTATCTTGTTTTCTGTTGCGACTGTGCCTACCTAACTGGTACAATGACCGATTGGTTTGTTTTGATGCTATAGGGGCGGTGTTCAACTTCTTGATGACTGAATGGGACAAGATGATCATGGAAAAGATAGAGAAGCGTTTTGGCACCTAAGTGCCAGAAGTTATACCCAATCCTTCCTCAATTATCTAATGATCAATTTCTTCTTACTATTTTTCCTTGTTCTTTTGAGATTAAAAACAAAATTTCGCATATGTTACATTTGCATTCATTCTTGGATTTGCAGATACCATGTAAGAACAGCTAAGAGAACTTTAAATTTGCCTTGAAATCTACTGATTTGCTAATCAAAGTTTCTTTTTCTTGAGAAATCCTATTTTAAATAGAGTGTCGAATTGCTAATGCTAGTTTTTGTAATTGCATAGTTGGTATAGAAGTACGAAATTTTGGGTAGAAGAAGCAGTTTGTTTGTACTGGATTTTCCTATCAATCAATTCTTCTTAAGAAGTTTCCATGGAAAGTTGAGTTCTCTATAGATTTTGAGGTTATTGTAATCATATGTAATTCGATGAATCTTGTGCTTGTGGTTATTGAAGGCAATTGAAAAGGTTTGAAATGAATGAATGTTGCCAGGATGATGGCATTGTTGAACACCAAGGCTCCTGATGATATTTCAGATATTAGTCTTTTCTTGAAATATTCTTTCTTGGTGAATGGGTAGATTGATAGAGGTTTAGGCCTTGAATTCAAGAAACTAATGGTGTCTTCAATCTTCTCCAACTGTAACATAAAATAACCCCTCAATAAAGATCCGTGACAAAACAATAATATCCAAAAGGACCAAAATAGATAAATTACAAAGTCTATGTATCCTACATTAAATAAAAAGAAGATGATTAAGTGGTTTATAATGATATAATTGTGGGTCATATACAAGTCAATTAGTTTTGCATTAGATGATTCACAATCTGTATTTTTTATAAGCCTATATACGTGTGCACGAGCCCATGACTTTGACACTCCATCCTCTCTCAACATAGTCTTAGTATGCTGACTAGCAGATCCTTAACCTAATTGCTCACCTACACCAAACCAACCAAATCCATCAAACATAAACCAGTTCACATGAACAATTCAACAAATTCAGATCTGTACAAAAACAAAAGCAATTACAACCTACAATATAACTTAATCAATGTAAACCATAATACAACCTAACCGGGTTCTAGCAAGCGTACTAGGTCGGTGTAATTTTACCACAGAAATATACCCTCCGGGGATCGAATCTCACAGGGAACAGTGTACTTAAATTGATTTGGTGCAAATAAATGTATAAGGAAAAATGACAAAAATGAATAATTGTGGGATTTTTGGATAATTAATATAACATGCAAATGAAAGTTAAAGTTTAAAAACAATAGATAAATATGTCGGGTTTTC
>CANYCX010682401.1:0-12715 GCA_948193385.1 Breynia disticha f. nivosa
GTATGGATTGGTCCTCCATCTCAAGTCATCGGTGTTGGAAAATGGGTCGGTGGCTTGAAGTTGTTGGTTGAATCCAAATTTGCCAAAATTATCATCCTCAAAACCTACACAACTCATTTCCCAATTGCTTGGTGTAGTGTAATAAACACATGTGTCCTCCATGTGGTTGACACCACCATAAGAACTTCACCGCACATCATACCTTGTATCCTTCTCCTCTATAGAAATCCTTATACACTCAGGTGATCCATCTTTCTTCAAATTCAAATCATGAGTGTTGAAAGACTCTTCATCCACCCATTCTCTCTTTCTTCCTCTTGAAATTTTATTTCTCATATTAATGGCCACTCGCTTATAAATATCCCAAACCTCTATCGCAGTTTTGTTGCCCACATATCCACTTGAGGCCATGTCCACAATTGCCTGATTCATTGGCGATAATCCATCATAAAAAATTTGAGCCAATAACACAAGAGAAAGTTGATGATAAGGACATTGGATGAGTAGTGTCTGAAACCGCTCCCATGCCTCATGAAATTCTTCTCCATTAAACTCAAAGAAGGTACAAATCTTGTTCCTGAGATCTATGGTCCTCTGAGGTGAATAATACTTATCGAGAAACTTAGCACACACCTCATCCCAAATTGACAAGGAACCTCCTGGAAGATTTATTAACCAATACTTTTCTTTGTCCTTAAGCGTATGTGGGAACCACTTCATTCTAAGCTCATCTTCTCTTAATCCATGTATAGGGAAGGTTTGGATAGTGGTACAGAATTCTCGCAAAAATGATAAAACATCCTCCATGGCCATCACGTGAAAACTAGGTATAATGTCAAAATGTACTCATAGTAGCCAGACTCAAAATCATGCTTGAGTGGATCATCCTAACTCTAGGCCTTTGAAAATTTCTCAAAATCTCCCTTGGGGAATGTCTTATTCCACCATGAGGCGGTGGAACTTGTCTCCCATCTGCCTCATCAACAACTCCAATCATTTTAAAAAATATAGGATCTGCACCCATTTCAGTAGGGACTCCCCCCTCGGTGCACAGATTTTTTCAATTAAGCCCCAAATCATACCCTATAAAGATATATCAAGTGCTCCTCTTGGTTATATCCATGTATGAACCTAAAAAAAATCAACCTACCAAAAGAAAAGCTAACAACAAAGAAAATGGTTAGTAAAACAACAATAACTAAATAGAAATAAATACGTCGTTCCCCGGCAACGGCGCCAAAAACTTGACCGGCTCTAACAAGCGCACTAGAATCGATGCAATTTTACCGCGGAAGTAAACTCCCGGGATCGAATCTCTCGAGGAACAATGTACCTAAGATGATTTGGTACTAAAAAGGAAATAAAAGAAAGCAATAAACATGGCAATTGGTTAGTTTTGAATGATTAAATAAAATTGCAAGTGAAGTGAACGTTGAAGATAATAAGTAAAAGCGTTGGGTTCTCCTAGGTTTCAATAGACATATACTTGGTTAAAAAAAATGGATTGAGGATAATGTTGGTGTTCTCACGCTATCTTCAATTAAGAGTCCCTTTCGGGATGCTCAAAATTGCGTCCTTAAACACAAATAATGTTCTACTTTCGTGATACATTAAATTAGGCAAGGCCATTGTTCACATAGGCATTTCATTGAACACTTTAGCATCAATTGGTATATTTCTATCCAATTGAGCACTAACACTATTTGATTAGCCTTCTTATCCCTCGGCTTTTGCAATTCTGGGATAAGATTACTAAAATTGAATGATAAGACAAGCTTGCAATCAAATGTTCTAAACTAGCATTCGATTAATTAAGATACAGAGAGATATAATCCTAGCCCATCGCTACTATAAATTATTCACATGCCCTTTATTAATTACATCGCTCTTTCTATCGCAATCACAATAGGTACTCTTCAATCAATCAATCACAAAATGTCCAAATTATCATTCATCCATAAACCCAATCAAATAATCAACATTCAAGAAAAATATATTTCATTCAAGCATAATCCTCAAATCCAACAAGTAACCAAACATATAATCTATTTACATCTAAGGAAAATCCCAACAAAATGTCTAGCCTAACATGGCTAAAACTAAAAACAAGATAAAAGTACTAAAGGAAGACATAAAAATGAGAGAAAAAGAGAAAAAAAAAACCCTTCAAAGCTCCTCCTCTTGCTCTCCAAAATCTGCAGCCAAAAGTGTCTTCAAAACCTTAAGTCAACCCCTTTTATAGCCTCTCTTTTTTGCCCTCGTGAAGTGTCGTAAATGCGCCCACTTAAACCATTATTTTTAAGGATATTTTAGGCTATTCCACATGAGTCACGAATGAGTCATATCAGCCACCAAAAGTGGTCCATGTTGGTCACGTTCGTGACCAACATTCTGCTCAAATTTTTAGACCAAACTTTAAGTCACGTTTGGCTCTTTTCTTTACCTTGTTGTGGTGTTTTTGGATCACGAACGTGGTGCATCTTCTGCCATGTTTTAAGCTGCCAAAGATGAGTCACGTTTGACCTTTCGAGCCCTCAAAATGTGGTGACTTGCTGGTCACATTCGTGGTGCAGCTTCTGCCTCAAATTCAGCTCCAATTCTTCCTTCAAGATGAGTCACGTTTGATGAGTTTTAAGCATCATTCGTGGTCCATGTGAGCCACGAACGTGGCTACTATTTGACCATCATTTCCTTCAACAAATGAAGAGCCACGAGCTGCATTTTCAGCCATCAAAACATGGTACACACCACGTTCGTGGCACCAATTCTGCCCAAAACTTGTTCCTAAATTGAATCACGTTTATCATGGAATGAAACACCAGTCGTGGTTCCAATTGATCACGAACGTGGATCATCTTCTGGAATCCTTTTTCTCATCAAATTAAGTGTCACGAGCCAAATTTTTGGCTTCCAATTCTTGGTACACAAGTTACCACATTCCTGACACCATAGAGTGCCCAAAATCCTCTTCGAAATGCATCATGTTTGATACAAGTTTGCACTCCCATTAGTGATCCAAGTTGGTCACATTCATAACCCATGTTTTGACTCAAGAAAGATGCCTAAATGAAGTGTCATGAATACTCTTTTATGCCTCCAATTCATGGCTTCAAGTCACTTGCATTTCGCTATGTTCTTGGCTCGAACTCCCCTCGCAAGCACTAGTTCGTATTTAAGTGCATTCTAACTTTGTTGCTTGCAAGGCTATGATCTTGATGTCCACTTTGGCCAATAATTTATTCCCCAAACCAAGGTCAAACTCTCTTAAATGCATGCTCCAAAATGCTCCCAACCAATCCTCTCTCTTTTCCATCGAAATCCTAGCGAAATTCCCGCTTTCTTGAATGCACCTAGATAAAACCGTATTTGATTAAAAGCTTTTATATTCATGAGTTTTATCTATAAAAACATAGCAAAAATCATCATAAAATATATGGAATGATTGTGTATAAATCGTCCTATCAAGGTTAAAAGATGAAAATTGAGAAGATGAATGTTGGTGACAAATTCTAAGTAAGGAGATACTTGAGTAAAGAGAAAATCAGTCAAGTAAGGGAAAACTGTGTGGTACCAGTCAGCTGGTATAGATGTAAGACAACTGGAGTGCTAAAAAATCAACAAAGAGGTTAACAACGGCTAGTTTAGGGACCACAACCCCAAACCAGTTGACTTGGAAGGAAACCAGTCGACTAGTTCAGACCTCTGCCTCTAAAACATAATAGAAATCTTCATAATGACGTGGGAAGATCAAAGGACAACTTTTTGGAGATTTCAAATTTGAATTCAAGTGCAGGTAAGTCAAATTATGTGTGTTTTAGTCGACTAATGTGTTTTGTAGGACAGATCAGTCTACTAGGATTGAGATTAGTCGACTGGAGGTTTGGCTTTTGGAATTTTGGAAACCACTAGAGTGCAAACCAGTCGACTGGGAAGTATACTAGTCGACTGGGAAGTATACCAGTCGACTGGAAGGTTTAAATACTCAAGTGCAGCATAAACCAGTCGACTGGATAGGCTGACAGTGGGCAACTTAAAGTGATCCATGACAAAGCACAACAGGCAAAAACACAAGAGGACATATAAATAGAATCCAAGAGGGAAGAGAGGGGTTAACACAAGCATTCAAAAGCTATCATCTTTATCTTTCAACCTTGAGCTCTCATCTTTTATTTGCGTTCTTAATTGTTCTTGTGTTCTACCTAGAAGAGTCTTCTAGAGTGAACTAGTATAATGTGTGAGGTTTGATTTGAGTTGGAAATCAGATTGTGTAAGCCTTCTTGAAGCAGAAATCAAGTGTAATAAGAAATATAGTGGATTGTTGAATATCCTAAGTGGGAGCTTAGGTAGTGGAGTAGGTGTTGTTCACCAAACCACTCTAAATCTTGTGTTTCATTGTTTGTTTCTTGCATCAACATTTTTACTTGCAAAAAATTTGAAACTTCAGCCATTCTTCAAACCTCTATTCAATCCTCCCCTTTTTTAGAGGTTTCGTGGACCCTACAGAGAGGACATGAAAAAGGAGATGAGCGGTTAAATGGAGATGTGTGGATAAGTATAGAAGAATAAAGAAAAGAATACAGATAAAACACTCAAATGTATACAAGAATGCATATGACAACAATTCATATATTTACATATAAAAAGATCATGAAATGAAATATGATAGAAAATAATGTGATAAGTTAATGATATTTTATATTCAAACGAATAAGAGTAATTTTTAGAAATAGATATAAAACTAGCTAACTTAAATATATTAATTACTCACTGAGTTCAGAACTCATAAAAATGTGCACGTTTGGTTTTAGGTATAAAGAGTATTGATAGAAGTAGTTAGTTGGATAGTTGAGCTCCAGATCTCTCATCTTAGAAAGTCTATGTAATAGGACCATATGCATCATATATGCATTTATTTTTAAATGTAGAATGTGTTTTTATGATATGTGAATTTGCTTAAGAAATAAATAAAAAAGGAACATATAGGAATTATCGATATAAGCTTGATATGTGGTTGATTGTTTATATATAGCTTTTGTTGTGTAACAAAGATTTGCAAATTATAAAGTCTATACTGATTAGAATTGATTAAGAACTCAAATATAGGTTGTTCATCAGACTGTGGAATCATTTTAAAGTATGATTTTTATAATCAGGTTTCCACACAAGTCGTGTAACTCAACACGGATAACATGTTTTCATGTATACAAGGGTCGTGTAGAGTGAACACAAGAGTCATGCTAGTTAACACATGTTCATTGCCATGGGCCATGTTGTACAAATAGTCAGTGTCTGAGGCCACATTGATAATTAAAATTTTATACAAATATTTTACAAATAATTAAGTATAAGAGAAATGAATAGAAAACAATTGAACAAGAAAGTTTTTAAAATATAGGCATTTATATTGTGCTTTTATTAAATAGAAAAGGTTAAAATTTTTATTATAATGTTAATCATATAAATTGATAATGTCTAATAAAATGAGGGTGTTAGTAGGGTTAAGGTGTATAGGGTATTAAGGGTATGGTTGTGGGTATGGCATGTGATTAATATGTATGGTGTAAACAATTGGCAAGTTAAATTTATTCAGTTGAACTCAACCTTGCTCATAAATTTTGTCTACTTCATTTTTATTTTTTAGCTAAAAATATAAATTCGTAAAATTGTGTTTATTCATAAATTTTGAAAATTATGAGAAAGCAAAAGTAAAAGTTTAAAAATATGTACAATTTACAGTAAAGTCACGATTATGTTAAATTTATAATTTTAATTATTAAAATATTTTAGTGTTTTATTTTTAATCTTGGTCGAGCTCAAATTTTGGTAAAGTTAGGTCAATCAACTTTTCTAGGTTTTTACAATTTTTTTCCATTAAAAGAAATTTGCCCTCAAATTTTTGTGCTTAGTCATTCACTAAACCAAACAAAATTTTGAATGATGCATGTCAATATTGCTCAATGTTTTGTCTCATTAAAGCATATATTTTAAAGTATGTTATACCAAAATGAAAAAAATCGTGATATAATACGTACCTCCAATGTATGCATTATCTCAAATCTAAATATGCAATAAATTCATGTGCAAATTATTATACAAATAGAAAAGAAACTCACCTAAGTGTTAGTATGAACGAAAAATGAACATAGTGTTGTCGCATATCCTTATTAGTCTCCTAGGTGGCCTCCTCGACTGAATGATGCTACCATATCACTTTTACCAAAGCTATCTCTTTATTTCTCTTTTTGACCTATCAGTCAATAATGCAAACAAGAATTGCCTAAACAGATAAATGTGGACCATTCTCAACTGTCTGAGGTGATAACATATGCGAAGGATTAGCAATATATTTCTTTAACAAGGAAATATGGAAGACAGGATGAACGGAGCCAAACTGAGGTGGTAAACCTAATTTGTAAGAAATAACTCTAAATTGACTAATTATCTCAAATGGCCAAAACATAAATTTGGCTAAGATTTTCTTTCTTTCCAAATATCCCTACACCCTTCATAAGTGAGATTTTAAAAAACACATGATCACCCACCTCGAATTCCACATGTTTATGTTTTTGGATTAACATAAGTCTTTTGGCAATTATGCACTGCTTGAATGTGTTGTTGGTTCACTCCAATCTTCTCTATGCTCTCTAATATAACATTTGGTCGCAAAAGTTCTCTTTCGCCTGTCTCGATCCAATATAAGGGAGAACGACACTTTCTGCCATATAGAGCTTCATATGGTGTCATCCCTATACTAGTATGGTAGGAATTATTATAAGAGAACTCTATTAGAGACAAATGAGAGTCACAAATCCTTAAAAATCTACAGCACAAGATCTCAACATATTATCTAGTGTTTGTATAGTAAGCTCTAATTGACCATCAGTCCGAGGATATAAAGTAGTACTAAAGTCTAACCACGTGCCTAACTCTCTCTAAAACTTGCACTAGAATTGTGAGGTAAATTGTGAACCTGTATCTGACATAATAAAAATTGGCACACCATGCAAACACACAATCAACTCAACATAAACTTTAGCCAACTTAACCATATTATAGGTGGTCTTCACTGGCAAAAAGTGAGCCAATTTGGCGAAACTACCCATGATAACCCAAATGGAATCAAATTAACAAAGTGTCCTCAATAATTTAACCATAAAATCCATCGTCACTCTATAACATTTCCACTTGAGAAGAGGTAACCGTTACATCAGCCCCAAAGGACCTTGGTGCTCCAGTTTTCTTTACTGAAATGTCAAATATTGACGTACAAAGTCATAAATATCCTTCTTCATCCCAGACCACCAGTAAGACTTCTTTAGGTCCCTATACATTTTCATATATTGTGGGTGTACCGAATAAGAGGAACTATAAACCTCTGCTAAAATCTCCTCTCAACCCGTCTAAAAACAGATCACAAAATTGTTGCTCAAACCATAAAACACCATAATCATCAATCATAAAACTAAGAATACCAAAAGATTTAGCCTTCTCAAGTAGACTTTGTCTCTCAGCATCATCTCTCTGTGTCTCCCTAATATGGTCTAAAAGAATAGATCTAGCCTCAATATATCCTAGTAGCACCACAAAATCACTCAAATAGAGGTTAACCTCACACTCCAATAACATCTTCCACTCAAAGATAACTTAGCATCTATCTATAGTGATGTGAGCTAGACTATCTATTAATTTATGACTAAGCACATCAACCAAAAAATTAGCTTTACTTGGATCATAGATATGATGCAATCGTAATCCTTTAATAACTCCAACCACCACCTCTACCTCAAGTTCAGGTCCCACTGATAAAAAATGTATTTCAAACTTTTATGGTTAGTGAAAACTTCAAAAGTCTCCTCGTAAAGATAATGTCTTCAAGATTTATGTGAAAAACAACTACTTTTAACTCTAAATCATGAGTTGGGTAGTTTTGTTCATGCCTCTTTAATTGTCTCGAAGCATACATGATTACCTTCATATGCTGCATCAATACACACCTCAAACCTACTTTCAAAGCATCACAGTACATTGGAAAACCTTCAAAACCAGAGGTAACACTAGAATCAGCGCATTGGTCAGACTCTCCTTTAATTTTTTAAATCCCTACTCACACTTGTCGGACCAAAAGAACTTAACTCCTTCCTACATAAATCGCTTCATAGGCGTAACAATGTGCGAGAATTCCTAGATAAACCTCCTATAGTACCCCACCAAACTAAGGAAACTATTAATCTTGATGACAGTCGTAGTGTAACGCCCTAAAATTTCCATTTAATTAAATTTTAAATAAACATGTAGGTAAAATAGGAATAAATTTTTCGCGAAATGTTTAAAATAAAATTCGGTGGAAGGAGAGTGAGAATAGACTTACAGAATTATAAGTTAGGAAAAATAATTAGAATCGGGATTTATTGAATCGGACAGAAAGACGATTACGAAGCGTTTTATGGACTATAAGTTAAAAAGGGCAAAATCGTCCAAACCAAAACTATAAAAACTCTACTTCCTCCATTCCATCACCACATGCACTTTATTTTATCCATATTTCTCTCTTCAAAGCTCAAAAACCCTAATCAGCATCATTTCTCACGAAACCCTACCATTTGGGAGTTTTGAAATCGGTCGGAGATCGAATCTTGGTAAGATTTCTCATGTGTTTTGGTAAATCACGTTTTTGTTTCCTAACCTTAGTTTCCAATGTCATATCTCTCTCGTTTGAGCTCCAATTTGAGAAAATGATATCTCGTTGGAAAGCTTAACATGTACACTATCTAGTAGTAACCATTTTTTGTGTTAAATCACGTTTTTGGTGCTCAAAATCGGTGTTAGAAAGCGACCCATATAAAGTGATGAGTTTGGGTTTCTTAGACCCGAGTTCTTTTCTGAGTTTCATCTCTTGGGTAAGTTTCATTGGGGTCTACTAATAGTGTTTTAATGGTCAATTTAATTGGGTGTTGGATGATAAGAGAGATTGGAATAAGGGTAGGAAGATATTTGGGGTTTTGAAAGGAAGATCGTAAGAATTAAGATATATAGTACGTGTTGGAACTTGTGAAAGCATTAATGGTAGTTGGTGATAAGGGGAGGAATAAGTTATGCTAAGGTTAGGTAGTAGAACATTAATAAGAGAGAGGAGAAAGAAAGAGAAATGGAGCTATTTAAGCAAATATGCATATAAACATTGTTAATCTTTCGTCTTTGCATAGTTTCATGCACATGAGGTTAATAAGAATTCATGATTTGTTTAATAGGAGGTTCAAATCACGGTGAGGGAGGTTCCCAATTGAGCCGTTAGGCGTTTCTCGTGAGGTAAGAAACACGAATGCAACTTCCTCTGTTTTGTATGGTCTTTGTTTGCAAAATGTTTGGATTGAGTGCTACATAATGTGATGATTATGTATGTTGTTTGTATGGATGATTAGGATATACATAATGTGATGATTATGTATGCTGTTTGTATGAGTGATTATGTTATACCTAATAGGATGATTAAGTATATGGTCTATATGATTGTTGATATGGTGGATTGTGTATAGCGCTGGTATTGGTGATCATAACATTAAGCGATGATGTTGTGTATTGCTTGGATGATGAATATAATCGGATATGCTTGTAGTGCTTTTGAAAGAGGAAATGGATGAATTGATGACTTGTGTGTATATATGTTCATTGGTTATGTTTAATGAAATGGTGAAATTATGTTATGCATTCTGGTGGTTGAATGTATTCTTGAATGTATAACATGGCATGAACATCATATTGATGCATGATTTGGTTATATGGAGGTTGCATGTGACATTCATGCATATTGAGTCTTTAGGAAGACAAATGGAAAACAAATGATAGCTCTTAGTGAGCATTGAATTAAGGGAGTGGTTATGGCTCTTGAAAGCGTAATTTGCAGTTAGTATATATCACCTACTATACCATGGCACAGTGGAAAGTCTCGGTACACTTAAAAGTGTTCAGTCGTGACAGGCCAAGTAAGGGCAATATTCAGGCCAAGTAAGGGCATAAAATCTATAGTTCATAGTACTTTATAACCACATACCCCCAGCCGATGAGGCCCATTTGTAAACATTAAAAGAAATTGCCAAGAAAGGGCGTAACTTCAAACTAAAGTCTGGGATCATGAGTGATCACATTAAAATGCATTAGAGGTCATGCATTCGCATTCATTATGTCGTATTTAATGTGATTACATGAGAATGTGTTTGAATGGTTAAATTGATTGTTTGAATGAAGGAATTGATGCCATGAGTGTTAAATTAGGAGAATGATAAATTTATGATGTTATGAATTATGGTATGAATTGTGAATGTGGTGAACCATGCCATGTGAATAATGAGTGTAATATTGATATGTTCTTGTGGGAAATTGCAAGTGAATGTGTTTGGAAATGGATTAGGTTTACAAAGAGATGGTATGTTGGTAAATGGTTATATGGTTGTACGTTGTTTGCATGTGATTATGTGTGCAATCAAAAGAAATATATTGGTTGATTAGCTAAATGGGATGGTGATTTATGATAGGTAAATGTTGGCAATTGTATGATATGTTTTGTTGGAAGTTTCATGTAGGAAACTAGAGATCCACGCGTGGTGGCAGCTAAGTACGAGAAGTCGCTGTGATCACGCATACTTTAGCCACGATCACAGGTTTGTTTGCACCAGAACTACACGGTGTGTTAGTGACAATGCATAGTTGTCTTCCACCACGCGTAGTTCTGGTTATCACGCGTTGATCTCTGATTTTCTCACTTTTGAGGAAGCTTATGTATGGATTATAGTTTGAAACTATATGATTTTGAGTGTCTAATTACGATGTGATTGATGAATGATTTAATATGGAATTAATTGAGATTTTGTATTTACTATGAATTGAATAAATATGAATAAATTGAAATATGGAATGTTGTCCATTTTGGTAAGTGTTGTTTACTGAGTCTCACGACTCACTGCGTTTTATGCATGCCATGTGGGCAGGGACTTGAGGGGATTTTCTTTTGGATGAGAAGGGTAGACCAGTTGTTTGATTCTGACTCCGACATCAGAGATTGAAGAACAGAGGTGGGATGTGCACTAGGGACTGATTTTGTTTTATGTTATACTCACAATTTTGTAATGAATTTAATGGTGAATATCTTTCTTATGTTAGGTTATAATTTAAACGAGATCAAATAGATTCCTTTTCTTTCATAACCAAGACCATTTTGTAAACCTTGGTTAGTCTTGGAATGTTCCTTGTCAACTTTGTAAAGTTTTATTTCAAGAAATGAATGTATATGTTTTTTTAAAACTTGTATTGTCTATTTGTTTTTTTACAAACAATAATATGATGTCCAAATCCGATTATCACTGCCATAGAATTTATATATTAATAGAAGGTGGTAGTTGAATTTGGGGGTCACATTTGGTGGTATCAGAGCCTAGGTTGTTAAAAACCTCTGTTCCTGATGTCATGGGTCTTAAGACAAGTATTATTTGGATTTTTTTAAAATAAGTTTTCATAGCATGCATGCAACTTTTTAATAGTGCATTGTCTTTCCATGCTTTCTAAATGGGAGTCCTTTTTCTGTTTTTATGATTAGATTGTAGGAGGGACAAGGAGATAGTTCACATGCAGCCGTCGGTTCTTTTTTTCGATTCAGGTGAATGCTAATGTCCCCAATGCAAGTGAACAAGCACCTACCAACCCTCAGGCAAAAGCTCAGCCTCAGGCTGTTCAACAACTCTTAGATCTGATAGGGGCAACTGTGAGGGAGCAATTACCTCGAGCTCAGAGGTTAGAAATAGATCGAAACTATGAGAAAATTCAGAAACTGGGAGGAAAGCCTTTTTCTGGCACCACTGATCCCTCTGTTGCTGAGGACTAGCTGAGGGACACATAGAGAGTTCTCAGGAGAATGAATTGCACCTCTGTGCAAAAAGTACAATACGCTACCTCATTGTTGGAAGGGGAAGCAGTGAATTGGTGGGATATGGTCCCTGAGAGTACGAATGAACCTCTCACCATGACCTGGGAGTAATTTCAGAGAATTTTTGCTTAAATGTACAATCCATTTTTTGTAATTTTTAAAATTTAAATGGAATATTTAATATTTTTGAGCGGAAATTTTTCGCAAAATGATTCAATTTAAAATTGGTGGGAGAGTGTAGGAAATATTAAGAATTAAAATCGGGTGAAGTTAGGAAAAATTGGGAGAGAGAAAGTCGATGGAAGGCTAAGTGTAGAGTCGAAGGACAAAACCGTCATTTACCGAAATCTATATATATATCTCTTCCTCTCTCTCTCTACCTCATCTTTCATTCATATCTCTTCCTCTCTCTCTCTCTCTTCCTCATCGAGTTTTGGTGTTTGGAGATCGTAGGATCGGATTGAAAGCTAGAATCGGTGAGTTTTTCGACTTGAAATTTAGTTAATCCCGTTTTTGCATATGGTAGGTTTTTAAAAGATGATTTCTCATTCGTTTAGGGTTGGAATTGAGTGAATTAAGGCTTGATGGATAGGTATGGATGTGTAGTAACCACTAGTATCAAATTCTAGGGTTAGTTTATGGTTTTGGTAATTGAAAATGGTGTTTTATGGAGATATGTCAAAAGTGACGGGATTGTTAAATGGATAACTTAAGTTTGGTTTTAAGTTTTGATGTTAGAGTTAACATCTTTGGGCTTGGTGGAGGCTAATGGTATATACAATTTGATTGGGTAATGTAAGA
>CANYCX010683336.1:0-13014 GCA_948193385.1 Breynia disticha f. nivosa
GAGTACAGTAGGATTCGTCATTTATAGTGATGTTTCATATCAAGGACTTGGATGCGTATTGATGCAAAATGGAAAAGTGATAGCATATGCCTCTAGACAACTTCGACCACATGAAACAAATTATCCAGTACATGATTTAGAGCTTGCCGTAGTGGTATTTGCTCTAAAGATCTGGAGACATTATCTATATGGTGAGACATTTCAGATTTTTATAGATCATAAAAGTCTGAAATACTTGATGACCCAAAAAGAACTTAATATGCAACAAAGAAGATGGTTAGAGTTGTTGAAAGACTATGAATGCACAATTGAATATCACCCTGAAAAATGAATGTGGTTACAAAATCACTAGCAGAAAGTCAAGTGTTGCTATATCTAGCTTACAGCTAACACGTATGACTGATTTGATAGCTTTACAAAGCTTGAATACAAAGTTAGAGTTAGCTGAATCGGGAGTGCTAGTAGAAACATTAATGGTTCGACCAATGTTGCTAAGAAAGATACAAACAGCGCAGAAATGAGATGAAGAGTGTATCAGAATGATTGAGCAGATTGATTAGGGTATTGAGACCCTATTTCAATTAGTTGATGAGTTGTGGATGATTTGATCTAGAGTATGTGTACCTAATGTTGAGGGGATCAGATTAGAGATACTGGGTGAAGCGCATAATGCTCCATATGTTATGCATCCAGGAATGACAAAAATGTACAATACTCTGAGACAGCACTATTGGTGGCCAATATGAAGAAGGATGTAGCTGAATTTGTATCCAAATGTTTAGTGTGTCAACAGGTAAAGGTTGAACATCAGGCACCAACAGGTTAACTTCAGCCATTATCGATAGCAGTCTAAAAGTGTGAACGAACAACTATGGATTTTGTGATAGGATTACCATGTACACAATCAAGTAATGATGCAGTTTGGGTGATTGTAGGTAGACTGACAAAAACTGCACATTTCTTACCGATTAAAATTGGAATCTCCTTAGAACAGTTGGCAGAGTTGTATATACAAGAGATAGTCCGATTACATGGTATTCTTGTTTCCATAGTATCAGATAGAGATTCCAGGTTTACTTCTGGATTTTGGCAGACAATACAGAGTGCACTGGGTACAAAATGGAACTTTAGTACTGTTTTCCATCCATAGACTGATGGACAGACAGAGAGGACTATACAAACTTTAGAGGAGATGTTGAGATCCTGTGTTTTGGAATTTCAGGGTTCTTGGGATCTGTACATACAATTGATGGAATTTTCTTATAACAATCAGTATCATAGTAGCATTGGTATGACGCTGTATGAAGCTCTATACGGACAAAAATGTAGAAGTCCAATTTACTAGGACAGAGAAGGGGCAGAGATAATTGAAGGACCTAAACTTGTGCAAGAAACAATCAAAAAGGTTGAACTGATCAAAAGTAAATTGAAAGCTACACAAGATAGACAAAAGAGTTATTATGATCAGCATAGGAGAGAAATTGAATATGAAGTTGGAGAAAAGGTGTTTTTGAAATTTTTTCCTTGGAAAGGAGTAATGAGATTTGGAAATAAAGGAAAATTGAGTCTTAGATATATTGGACCATATGAGATTATAGAGCGGATTGGTCCTTTAGCCTTTAGACTTGCTCTACCTGTAGAGTTAGCATAGATTCACGATGTTTTTCATGTGAGTGTGCTCAGGAGATATAAATCAGATCCTACCCATGTTATACCAGAATCAGAAATACAGATTTCAGAAAACTTAACTTATACTGAAGAACCTGTACAGATTGTGGATCATAGAACGAAACAGCTAAGAACCAAACAGATTTTGATGGTTAAAGTTCTCTAGAAACACCATAATAGCGAAGAAGCAACATGGGAAACAGAGGATAGGATGAGAAAATAATATCCACATCTATTTGCAGGTATGTTTTATTTATAATAAGTAATTGTATTTGCATATAGAAACATATAAGATAGATATCAGTAAAAGAAACATAGAATTGAATTTCGAGGATGAAATTCTTTAAGGGGGAAGATTTGTAACATATGCTTCTTAAAACCTTATGATTAATAAGATAATTAAAATGATTAATGATTTATTAAATTGAAAGAAAGGAGAAGTTAATTGAAGGTTGACAAAAAGTTTACATGAAGTATCTATTAAGGAGAAAAGGAAAAGACTAAAAGAAAATAAATAAATAAATAAATAAATATATATATATATATAATTAAAAAAATAATAAAATAATCAAAACTTATAATAAACTGTGGAAAGGTCCAGAAAGTTTCAAAATAAGGAAAAGAAGAGAGAAGCGTGAGGAAGCAGAACAAGAGAGAGAGGAGAGACAATCTAGAGAGAGAAACAGTAAAATCGGGCTAGGAAACGAGTTCGAGTTATAGAATCGATCGTAATCTCGAGCCGGGAACTCATTGGTATAGTCAAAACAGGTAAATTTTGAAGTTTACCGTAAATTTTTACGAGTTTTAATATTGAAGTTATTGCATAATCTAGTCTAAATTAGAAACTAATGATTTGAGAAAAGATAGAGAGTTATTAGGGTTAGGTTTAAAGCCTGTGAATTAAATATCTTAGCATAATAATTTTTATGGGATGACTTAAATCTAAATATATTTATATCAAAAATTTTGGAAATTACTTAGGGCATGCATAGTAAATTACTGTTATAATTGATTTTATAGAAGAAATTAGTATATGTTTATATAGGATAATGGCCTGAGGGCAAAGTTAAATACCTTACTCAGATTCATTCCTATCATGCTCCTTTATGGTTGCAGTTAAAGGAAAGAACGCAGGTTACCCCGAACCAGAGACCCTATCAGTTTGTTACAGCATGGTTGGAACATCCACAGTTCACATGATTTGTGGAACAACAGTGGGGACAGAATACGGAGTTTCATCGTAAAAAGAGGAATCTGGCCAGTGACCTCTAGACTTGGAACAAAGAGGTGCTTGGGAATATCTTCTTTAAGAAGAAGAGCCTAATTGCCAGGATTGCAAGCATCCAGATAGCGCTAGCACAGGTTTCAGAAATGGCCTGGTTCAGCTTGAATTGAAACTTAAGCGTGAGCTTCATGGGGTAGGCGGAGCAGGAGTCTTTATGGCATTAGAAATCCGTGGGAAAAGTGGGTTAAGTTAGGAGATCGTAATACGAAATTCTTCCATACTACAACCTTAATCCGATGACAGCGAAATAAAATCCTACGACTCCGCCATCCTAATGGAGAGTGGATTGAAGACACCAATGCATTGAAGAGTTGGGCTTGCAAACATTTCAAAAAATTGTTCACTTTAGAGGCACCGGGAACCGTAACCACGTACTCTCTGGCCAATTTTCCAAGGTGGGAGGATATAGATAAGGCTGAAATTAGCAAAATATTTTCAAGGGAGGAAGTGCACATGGCTATATTTGAGATGCATCCATTCAAGGCTCCTGGACTGGATAGTTTTCAACCTTTGTTCTACAACAAATGCTGGAGTACTGTGGGGCATGATGTCACGGAGGAGGTATTGAGGTGCCTTGATGAAGGGATATTACGAAAGGAGCTAAATGAAACCCTCCTAGTCCTTATTCCAAAGCAAGAAGGACCTAAAAATTTGTCACAATTTAGGCCAATTAGTTTATGCAATGTGGTCTACAAAGCAGTCACAAAAGCCATTATGCACAGATTGAAGCCTTTGCTTCCCAAGTTTGTTGCCCCCAATCAGACAAGCTTCATTCCTGGGCGCAACATCTTGGATAACATACTTATTTATCAGGAAATCCTCCATTATATGAAAAGAAGAACAAGCCTTAAAGGGGATATGATGATCAAAATTGATCTAGAAAAAGCTTATGACAGGTTCGAATGGGGGTTTATAAGAGACAATTTAGTTCAACTTGGTCTTCCGAACTGGTTAATTGAAGTTATCATGCTTTGCGTGACCACACCTACATTCGAAATTCTTTGGAATGGCGACACTACAGATCAAATCATCCCTTCTAGAGGACTAAGACAAGGCGATCCACTTTCGCCTTACCTTTTTGTTCTTTGCCTTGAGAGATTGGGACACCTAATTGAGGAAGTAGTCGCTGCAGGGCAATGGAAACCAGTTGTAGTATGTAGAGGAGGACCTTCACTTTCTCATTTATGCTTTCCAGACGATCTTATCCTATTTTCCAAAGCTGAACCTTCCCAAGCTCACATCATTAATCAAATAATTCAAAGATTCTGCCTTGAATCGGGTCAGAGGGTGAGTCACTCCAAATCTCACCTTTTGGTTTCTAAGAATGTTAGATCGACACTAGCGCAGACTTTGAGTAGTATTCTTAACATCCCCTTAACAAGCGAGATGGGTAGGTATCTCGAGGTTTCTTCTATTCAACAAAGGATTACGAAGAATGCATATAAGAGTGTAATGGATATGGTTCAACAACGACTAAAAGGCTAGAAGGCAAGAAGCTTATCCTTGGCCGCAAGGGTTACACTCAATAAAGCTGTCACCTCTTCCATTCCTACTTATGTTATGCAGACGACCCTCCTGTCAAGAGGCGTGTGTCAGTAGATTGATAGGTGGAATCGAAGATTTCTGTGGGGCACCACGGAGGAAAAGAGGAAGATTCATAAGGTGAGGTGGCATATTGCTTGTAAACCAAAAAAAGAAGGGGGGGTTAGGTATTAGACAAATGTGACAGTTCAATAGAGCCCTATTGGGTAAACAGGCTTGGCCAATAAAAAGCAGAGACGAGAATCTATGTGTCAAGCTGTTCCAAGCCAAGTACTTAAGAAACTCCAATATTGAGGATGAGTGACCGGTCAATCCGTCGCATTCTTTGACATGGAAGGGGATCGTAAAACCGTTACCTATCATCCAGTAAGGCTATGGGAAAATAGTCATTAATGGGAAGGATACTCGTTTCTGGGAGGATAAGTGGGTGGATCACATCAAACTGAAATATGTCATCAATGGTGAGTTGAGCGTAGAAGACTCTAAAAAAAAAAGGTGATGGAATACTGGGATGGAAAGAAATGGAAGTGGTCTGAGCTACAACATAGACTTCCAACCGGAGTTTTACTCCGATTAACGGCTTATAAGGTGCAGACAAGCCACCAAGGGAAAGATTGGCTAACGTGGAAGTACAGTGTTAGGGAAGAGTTTTCTGTACGATCCGCTTATTGGCTGCAATATGAACAGTGCACTCTTAACCAATAAAACCCTCCTGAAAGTTGGAATAAACTTTGGAAGACCCCAATCATGGAACGTCAAAGATTATTTTGATGGCTTCTGCTTCACAATTGTATTCTTACTAAAACATTGCTTGCGGAGCATAGGTTGAATGTGGATAACCACTGCTGTCTTTGTCCTGATGCAATTGAGGATCCATTGCACTTATTTCGGAATTGTCCAGCCATCATTAATTTATGGATCTCTTGGGATCGTAAAACTGTTACCTATCATCCAGCAAGGCTATGGGAAAATTGTCATTAATGGGAAGGATACTCGTTTCTGGGAGGATAAGTGGGTGGATCACATCAAACTGAAAGATGTCATCAATGGTGAGTTGAGCGTAGAAGACTCTAAAAAAAGGTAATGGAATACTGGGATGGAAAGAAATGGAAGTGGTCTAAGCTACAACATAGACTTCCAACCGGAGTTTTACTCCGATTAGCGGCTTATAAGGTGCAGACAAGCCACCAAGGGAAAGATTGGCTAACGTGGAAGTATAGTGTTAGGGAAGAGTTTTCTGTACGATCCGCTTATTGGCTGCAATATGAACAGTGCACTCCTAACGAATAGAACCCTCCTGAAAGTTGGAATAAACTTTGGAAGACCCCAATCATGGAATGTCAAAGATTATTTGGATGGCTTCTGCTTCACAATTGTATTCTTACTAAAACATTGCTTGTGGAGCATGGGTTGAATGTGGAAAACCACTGCTGTCTTTGTCCTGATGCAATTGAGGATCCATTGCACTTATTTTGGAATTGTCCAGCCATCATTAATTTATGGATCTCTTTAGTCCCTCGGCATTTGAAAGCCTTGTTCTTTGCGTTGCCATTCCAACCGTGGGTAATTTGGAATTGCAATGAAACTGGTTGTTTTATGGGGAAGCTGCCCTGGAATGCAATTTTCATAGTTACTTGTTGGTTAATTTGGCTAGCATGAGAGCTCAGGTCCCACTAGGTCGGCACATCTTTCAGAATCCCCCAGATCTCTTCAAAGAATTACTGTGGGAAGACTATATTGGTTTTTCTCTCCCTCATCTGATTACCTCATCCATGTAACTGGGCAGTATTTGCCCCCCTTTGTAACAAAAAAAATATAGGACGACATACTAGACGGGCCGAATCGGATACAGTACGCGCCAGTCCGAGTATTTCAATTAGCAGGTGAGTAGTCTAACTCACTTAAAATAAAAGTTAATACGAAATTTAAATATCGATATTATATGATTGTTTGAAATTTTATATGTTTAGCAATTAAATAGAAATATTTGGAAATGGTATAGAAATGGAAACGAATACGTTTATATTTTCGAATTGCGAACAGATACAAGCAAAACGAAAATACAAATGGTACGCTTACGTTATTCACAGATATACGATTGCATGATTGCATTGAAATATATGGATATGATATCTAGATATGGATATCCTTGATATGGATATGATATGGTATTGGTGGAGAGATGGTTTGGTGATATTATGATCGATCATATTGGAGAGGAAGCAAGGAGAGAAATATATCGAGCATATTGCATAATTGATTTACGTTGCATGACGTGATATACAGAGTTATTCTATATGAATGAAATGATTACAGGAAAGTGTATATGAATAAAATGATCACAAGAAACCATATGTGAATGAAACGACCGTAGAAAATCGTATATGAACGAAATGATTAATTAATATGCAAATGATTATAAATTGTATTTATTCTTCTATGTTTGTTATTAGAATATGGAATTGGATTTAGTTGATTAATTTATACAATATTTAATTATTGACTATTCACTGAACCCACAACTCATGCAACTGTGATTTTGTTTCAGGATCCAGCAGTGAGTTCAGATGGCATACATGATATATAGGTGGGTCGACTGCTACTCCCGGACTATTTTCTCTCTCTTCACTGGAGCTGGGCCTAGGATGTTTGAGTGATGTTGCATGTTTTGCTTGTACATACGATATGTTTTATGATGGCTTGATACAGATACTTGTTTGTTGAGATTGATGATATATATATATATATATATATATATATATATGTATATCTAAGTTTGACATTGTGTGAGATTTATATGTTCTGTTGAGGTGTGTGTTTCTAAATTAGTTGATAATTGCCTGAGAGTTATTGTTGTATTCAACTTGTTTTTACAGGAATGGAGCTTATATTATGGGTATACCCAAGTTATAACCATTATATAGTAGTTCTACGTAAAGTATGGACTTGCATATTAAAGAATATAAGGGCGTATTAGTTTAACACAAAGCTTAATCCATTGATGTGTTAATTATTACTATCGATATTCTATATATATAGCGGAGTAACTATAACTGAATATACAAAATGTTGTATGAATGATGAATGATGGTTAATGATAATAAAGGACATGAATACGGTTGAAAAAGTTTTTAAAGATTATGAACTTTATTGATAAAGAAAGTTATTAGTAAATGATTAATACATTATTAAGAATAGGACGTTTTATTAGCACATCGGACGTGTTGCACTATTCATGCTCGTTTCTCTCCTGGTCATCTACAAATCTATCCACATATTCGCCTCACACAATAATCAATGTAAATCATCGAGTCAAGAATCAATATCATAAAAAAACAGTCGATAATATACAAAGATACAATCTATCCCGTGCGAAAGTATCACAATTAAAATTTATAAAATATTTTCAATTAATTGAAATTTTAAAAGCGATCTTTAGTGGAATTTGATTAAAATGCATGCATAATATATAGTTTAGGATGTGAAAATATCCTCATATTACGGGTGCATCAAACGTCCCCTCATCACCTTTGAAACATTATCATTATTTGGTTATTATTTTTCATCTTGCAAACAAATGGCATTCTCCATTAGAATGGTGCTAGGATATAGTTTGTTATAGTGCCAATATAGAGAAGCTAAAACATTATTATGAAGCTGAGATAGAGGCTTTATGTGCTGGAGAGAAAATGTCCTTTTCATCACTGGCTACACCAGAAAATTTGTAAAGTACTAGACTCACTTTTCATGAAACCAAAGACAAAAAACACATAACCATGCAAAACACATATATATTACGTCTATAAATTGTATAGAAGAATGATAAAACCTGAATTTCCAAACAAATACAAATGGAACAGTCAATATGCCATTAAAAGCTAGTAATCAAATAAGCATCCTGCATGATATCAACAATACATCCATAGGGTAGCATATAAGACTAGCTATTTATCCCACCTATGGTCAACATATACAAAACATCAAATACCTTCCGATACTTATTACATGCCATCAATAGTATTAGGATCACAAAATCAGACAAGTAAAAAGATTAGAGAAAGTGAAAAGAAACTATGTTTTTAGAGGGCTTCAGCATGTTATTTTGTCATGCCCATAATCCCATCCAACTCCTCAAGTCTAGTGTCATTCAACCTTTATTGTGTTATAATGTTGTAACACAGGTAACTCAGCAATATTACATATAGCATAAGTGAAACCAAACTAGATGTGACTCTAAAGATAAAATAAAACAAAAAGAAAAAAGGAAAAATAATAAAGAAAAATGTAATGATGAATGAAAATTCTCAGGTTGTCTCTTTAGCAATACTATTTTTATTGTCTTTAGCTCAACATTGCTGCATATTTTTGGAGGTTCAAACTCAAGCACCTATAGGAAAAGGTGCCAGGGGGAGTGTAAAGATAGCCTTTTCTTGATCTTTCAGTAAGTTTTGATGCATACTTATTATAAGACTTAACATTTTTATATTTACGAATGTCCAAAACTAGTGGTTGAATAATTAATGGAATATGGTTAGTGTGAGCCATAAGTCTTATACAATTGTCTTATACAGACTTGCTTATCACTATATGTGAATAGTAAAGATAAGGCAAATGCATTCATTATTTCTTAATCCTTGTGCATAAAGAATAGATATAATTATCCATGATTTTAGTTGTCATATGGCCAAATTTTATTCTCAAAATCTTGACTAGTGATGGCACGAAGTCTGGACCCAATACTCAAATCCAAGCCCTGTTGGCAACCAGACCACGTCTCAGCCAAGTCTCTCAAAGCTTGTTTGAATCAAGTAAATAATCAAGCCAACAAATTCTGAAAATCAAACAAGTTTTGAGAGAACTCGTCCCACTTTTATTACTCCAGAATAAAAGGTTTACACACGCACTTAGTGACTTACAAAGCTCTCTCAAATTAACTACACAATATGCCACCAAGTATACAACTAAGTCAATGCTAGAAAATATGAGCAAGTTAAGGCACACACACCCCACTTGTCCATGGCATTTGATACCCCTAAATGCCTAGGAAAACATGGGAAAACTTTCTGGTCGAGTCAAGCATAAATGTTCAACACTTTTCAAAAGTAACCGCCCATGACCAACCACACTCTCACGTATAACTGCACACTTTCTAACCAAGTCATTAGCCAAAAGCTTGGCTAAAATAAGAGTAACTATCATGTCTAAAAGTCCCACACGTTGCCTAGCCAACGTGCTGAGTCAACATACCGATTGCCTCTAACGCGCCCCTGATCAAGTAGTGTTGTAGACCTGATTGAGTTAAGTCGCACACCAAGTCGTGTCATGTCGCACCTGATCGAGTCATGGCACACCCCTGATCAAATCAACTCGTGTCAGCCTGCATCAAGTCAAGTCAGCCTACGACAGCTCAGATCAGCCCTAGTCTAATTAAGTCACGTTGCGTCTGATCAAATCAAGTTTGCACTAGCTTGCATCATCTCGCATCAGCGCGAGAGAAAGTAGGCCAGATCAACTCACACCGCACAGCCATGCCACTAGACGCACCGCATCTCACTGCAAGGTTAAGTATTCGAGTCTTTCCTATTAAACCAACAGCTAGCTCTCAATTACTTTAGACTTTGTCAAAACAAAGCAACCAACCTTTGCTAAAACACACCTTGTTCTAGGACTTACTCCGCTCTAGTCATTCGAGTTAAATTGCACCAAAGTTTGCCACACGCGATTTGATCTCCTTCTCTTATTAAGTCGAGGCTTACAAACCACCCTAATAAAAAGAGCCAATGCCCTCGTTGGTTGAATCTCCAAGAACTCTTGAACTTGTCTTTTAAATTACCACAAGTCCAAATCTTTCTTCTATATCGCATCACTTTTTGGATACCTCCTACATTTAACCAAGAAATGAGTCTACCTGTTTTTCTTACTTTGTCCAACCACCTGATGATAAAGAATTTTCTCAACAACCCATTGGAACTCAAACCGAGTAGTATATAGATCACGCAAAGTTAAACCTTGTCATCATCATAAAAAAGATTTAGAAAGCTAACATGGAAAGTAGGATGTACCTTCAATATTTTTTGCAACTTTAGTCGGTAGGCCACCTTGTCTACACATTTCATCACCTCAAATGGACCATCATACTTTGGAACCAACCTATTATGAACCTGTTTGCTATTGATTTTCTTCCAAACTTAAGGAGTTAGTTTGAGCAACATTTTGTCACCCACATCAAATTGCAATTTATCCTATGCATGTCTGCATATTTTTTATCAGATTGGCAACCTTTTCTAAATTACCTCGAGCCATGTTAAACAACTCTTACTTAGTCAAAACAAATCTCTCTGCTACTGAAATTTGCCCCATTTTCATTGATCTAGATACCTTATTTAGAGTTAATGGTTGCTGCCCCATGGCTAACTCTGCTAGACTCATCCACGTCGACGATGACCTATGCACATTGTAATAGAATTGTGCTAAATCTATCTACTTAAGCCAATTTTTTAAAATTATCGAGACATAGTGCTTCAAATAATCCTTTGACAAAGCATTCACCTGCTCTATTTTCCCATCCATTTGCGGATGATTTTCTATGGAAAAATTCAATTTGAAACCCATCAAATTGAAGAAAGTCGTCCAAAACCTACCCATGAACTGAGCATCTCTATCGATCATAATATCTATCGGCACACCAAAGTACTTCACCACATTCTTAAAGAATAATTCTATCACAACTTCAGCCTTATATTCCTTTGGAGCTGGACTAAAAACATCATACATAAAAAATTGATCAACAATAATAAGGATGGAACCCATACCTTCCAACTTAGGCAAGTTACTAATAAAATCTATTGAAATCTACACCTATGGCTTTATTAGAATCGATAAAGGTTGAAACAAACATGCTGCCCTCTTATGTTAACCTTTTCTTTTGATAAACCAAGTAAGTTTTCACGCATAACTCAACATCATCCTCCATTCGTGGTCACTGAAAATTTCAAGCCAATATTTCCATCATTCGTTCTACATCTAGATGACCAGCCCACTTAGAGTCATGAGTCTCTCCAAAACGTGTCTTGTGAAGACCACTTTTTAAAGGAACATAGAGTCTACTGCCTTTGGTGTGCAACAGCCCTTCCTCAAGCCAAATCCATAAGGTCTCACCACTCTTCACTTGTTGAACTAATTTTCCATAGGCCGAATCTTGGCTAGATAAATCTCAAATTTTCTCTGCCAAATATGACTCAGTGTGCACTAAAAAGGCCATATAATCACATGTTTGCTTCCTACTCAAAGCATCTGCAACCTTATTATGTTTTTCTGGCTTATGTTCCCACACAAAGTCGTACTCTTCTAAGAACCCTTACCACTTGGCCTATTTAGGAGACTTCTTTTGGGTTTTTAAGTAATGTTGGCAACATTATTCGTGCACAAAATAAACTTTGTCCCTAGCAAGTATACTCGCCAAACCACAAGGCAATGCACCACTATTAGCTTTTCTTTCTCATGTGTTGAGTACCTTTGTTCAACTTCATTGAGCTTTCTACTCTCAAAAATAATAGGATGATTCTCTTGCACCAACACCCTACCGATAGCCATATTTGATGCATCCATATGCACCTCAAAGGCAAGTCAAATTAGGGAAGCTTCAAGAATGAATTTGATGCTATGGCCATCTTCAATTTCTCAAAAGTCAAATCACATTTTTTTGGACCAACACATTTTTCCTTCTTATTGAGCAAATCTATCAAAGGAGCCAACTTCTTAGAATACCCCTCAAGAACTTCCATTAGTAGTTAGTCAAGCCAAGGAAGGATCGTAACTCTGGAATCTTAGTTGGGGCAGACCACTTCACAATAGCCTGGACCTTCTGTTCATCCATCTTGAAAATTCCATTGCCAATCTTATAGCCTAAGAACATAATCTCACGTTGGGAGAATTCGAACTTCTCCTTCTTGACAAAGAGCTTATACTCACACAACTTCTTAAAGACTAATTTGTATGGGTTAAGTGATCCTCGAGAGAGTTGTTATGCACAACAATATCGTCAAGATACACCTCAATAAAGTTATCTATATATTCATAGAAAACAAATTCATGAGATTAAAAAAGATTGATGGCACATTTGTTAAACCAAAAAGCATTACAAGAAATTCGTATGCACCATACCGAGTGATCGGCTCTAGCAAACGCACTAGATCGGTGTAGTTTTATCGTGGAAGTATGCCTCCCGGGATCGAATCTCTCGAGGAACGTCGTATTTAAATTGATTCGGTGCTAGCAATAAAATAAAGGAAAGCAGTAAAAATAAATGAGATTGTGGGATTTTTGATTTGAATAAAGAAAATATAAACAAGCAACTAAAAATAAAGGCTCAACAATGAACTAAAAATATGGGTTTTCCTAGACTTCGATAGAAACTACACTTGTTTACTTAATGACTGGAGGCTAATGACGGTGTTCTCGCGCTATCGTCAATTAAGAGTCCCTTTCGAGATACTCAAAATTGCGTCCTTAAGACTCGC